>JAHPZR010001171.1:12500-34942 GCA_019787425.1 Platygyra sinensis | reverse complement strand
TCCCTCTGCTTTAAGTCTTTGAACGTGAAATAGTTTTAGCTTCAAAATGGCAGGAAGAAAGAATAAAAGCGACTTCAATGCTATGAATGAGGCAGGACTTAAAAAAAAATATTTGCAGGAATGTGGCGTTTCAGTTAGCGGATGTTTGAAAACTTTGCTCGTGGAAATCGCTCCTGCAGTCGAAAGAATGGTTTTGCCAGTGGATCCAAACTTTGAGAAATATCAAACCACTGATACTGACAAATTAACAATTCATGACATGCTAATTCCCAACCATTTTCCCTGAACACCGTGAACAACTTCAACTCGTCGCCGCTGATTGCTCTTGCCCAAACTAAGCCTAACAACGGCATATACAACACGCAACACAGTCAACGGACTTGCACATAAAGAGTTGCATTTGAATCCTGTGGTACTAGGGCGATCAAAGGAGGAATAAACCTATGCATCGAGCTCCAGGAACATAAGCTCGATCAGATAGTGCAAGAAAAACATAAGAATTTCTCTAGACAAGCGTACAGCTTTCTCGAAGTAATGCTACGGTGTCTCCGAAGAAAAATGTAAGAGGGAAAATATGATGCCTGCATGTGTTATGAATCAATTAAGTAAGCAACATGTTCACAGTTACTGTAACACCACATTTTGTCCCACAAAAGCAAATACTTGGAGACTTAAAAACATATCTTGCAATAGAAATGAGCCAAAACAATGCACTAGCACATGGCAAACTATAGAGGTGTCCAACTCAATGAGGCACGCAGATAACAGCAGAAGTCATGCAGACTTATGTCCTCTTAAAATTTTCCATAGCTCGATCTAACGGCTCTAATTTCTCCTTATAACACAACATGAAGTGCCCTTCATAAACAAGAGTGAAGCGACAAAATGGTCAAGATTACAAAAAGAAAATGGCAAATGTACAAATGCCACGAACTGTAGGAGTCTTGTAGGCCTGCCAACCCCATTTTACACCGACAAAAATTAATGTAGACTACAAATGTAACTGTCTTCCGTACACACGAACAAGTTACTGTGGTGATATGCTTGTTTCCACTTTTGCCTTCTTGCACTTTGTCTAACTGCACCAGGAAAATGGAAGAACTTCACTGGATCACCCTTTGGGTTTCTTTTCCACGATTCAGGGTATCGGGAATCGTTTTTACAAGTACCAAAAGCACATGTTTCTGTCAAAACACTACTTACCAAACATGTGTGGGTGACTCAGAGGTTGCTCTGTGGTTGACTAAAATGTACGAATTTTCCTGGTTTGTGTACAAAAAAGTCACATGACACTACACATGAAATCTAACGCCGAAAAGGTGAATTGCCAGGATGACGACAATAACACAGTTGCATTAAAAACACTGGTTGAAGGTGGTCCTTTAATCAACAAACTGATCGTGAAACAGTAGTCTACAGTAGGGCTTGAGTGAGAGTGGATGTCCATTCACTTGGCCCACAGCGACATGCTTCTGTTAGTGTGCTGTCAAGTTTGATAACACTCTCGCTTATTTTTGAAATATTACATAAAAGTTATTCTGCAGGCCCGTAGCCAGGATTTTTTACGGGTGGGTGCGATCAGTTGATTATACGGACCAACGAGCGCCGGAGGCGCTCTTGACTAGGGGGGTCCGGGGGCATGCCCCCCCGGGAAATTTTGAAAATTAAGTTGTCTGAGACTGCATTTCGTGCGTTTTGAAGGTCAGTATGATAGCAATATAGGTCGCTAAAAGCGAACCTAAAAACGTGGATATTTGTCAAATTTTGAACTTCAAAATTGATTTTGATGCTTTACGTATGTATTTTACAATGTAGAGAATAACAATGCCAATGTCACTATTTAAAAATAACAAAAATAGAAATAAAGTTGTAAATCCGTATTGTTCACTCGGCTGGCTGCTGATCATCACGATCTTTCAGAAGTGTGCCAAGCTCAAGCCTCCTTGGGTGCATCTTCGCAAACAGAACAACACTATTATTTTTTTTTTACTATTTATTTTTTTAACAAAAAAGTGGACCTCAGCAGTCTGCGGGGGGGTGCGGGCGCACCCATCGCACCCCCCCTCCCTACGGGCCTGTTCTGAGGAAACACTATTACATTACTTGTCAAGACAGTACTCTCTGGATGCTCCCAGCAGAGGACCTGATAATGTTTTGGTTAGAACTTTGCATTGAGTTACTACCCATAAACAATTAGTAACCAAAATACTAGAAACAATATGCATGTATAATTCCCTTGAGTTAGGCATCAGTAAATAGTCCTAAGATGTCAATACTTTTGTCTTGGTTAACAGGTTGCGAATGGTCAATTATTCATTTGGGACATCCAGGAACTTTAAAAAAGGTAAATTTTACATTAATTTTTACGTGACACCCAGGAAACCATTTTCTTATTTTTTTAAAAAACTTCACACCTTTACATAACACGAACAACTACAAAACTGGTTGCATCTTTTACCTTATTGATCAGGAGGCTGCTACAAGATTTGTGGTGCCACAAGTAGCCCAAGCTCAATTACTGTATCAGAAACTCAGTTTTTGTTGATCTCTTCAGTCACATAATTTGCATGATTTTGCGTCTTTGCAAGGGTACCGGTATATATGGGAGAGACGTAGAACCAAAAACTGGAAAAAAGTAAAAATAAATTAATAAAAATTACTTACCTGAGCTCCAGTGGGCAGCTCTTTTACATTCTGAGTGGTTATCTAGCAGATTTGTGGTGTCTCCATCGAGTTACACTTCAGCCATTTGCTCTCTCTTGCCAAATGGATAGCTAGTACATGTAGAACTGTTAATTGTTTGCCACTTCATATTCTCTGTGAAGATTTTATGGCTGCTTTCTGCTTATCGGTCTGCTCAGCTTTTGTCTCGAGTACCCCACCATGGTAAAATTTGAAACATTGGTCATTGACCACTCCCTCATGGGGCTTTTCAGGGCCAATGATTACAACACTGTGTGGGGGACTTAACCAGACTGCTAATAACAGTTTTCAAAAAATGAAGGGAAATTATACCTTTTACATACAGCAACTTTACCTTGCTTTCTGCTAGTCAGAATATGGCTGCAGAACAACAGCATTCTTTGCTTGTAGAGCATTTGTTTGTAGGGTGCTCATCATCAATACTTTGCTTTACAATTACAACATTTGCTACAGCTTCCCTGTTTTTGTTTTTGGGCTTGAACTTGAAACCCAGCTTAGCCATTACGAAACACATTGCTCGAAGAGGTTTCTTCTGAAAAGTTTGCCGACAGTAAGAAGACAAGATCTAGCTATATGGCCAGAGACTCGAACAGGCGTTTAAACTCCGTTCTTTATCAATACTATCCTTGTTTTAATCAACGTGATCTATTCCCTACAACAATACCCATCTTCTAATGGGAGTAACAAGGCTCATTCCATAGATTTTGAATGACTGCTACAATTAAACCTGCACAGAAGACCCATGTTTTCTGTGTTTGCTCTCTGTTCAGAACGGGAAAATCACCAATTGAAGGCCTTTGTGCAAAAAGGGCATAGATCGGTTTTTGGCCGATTTTAATTTTTTGCAGGATCGAGCTAATTTTTCACAGACTGACTTGTTTTGACATCAAAAGCATCATTCGTAATTGCTTTGGCCAATTTGTGCTTGGTTCTCTAGAAATAACGTATGCAAAAACTCAGTTTTGCGTGAAGCACGTCTTTATGAGCAAATCTCTTGAAGGCAGATTGCGACACGACGGGAACTTAAACGATTACCTTTAGCAGCTTTGACAGTGTGTATATTTTTAAATAGATGTTTTGGTTTGTGAAATAACCAGAGAAACAGAAAAAAGCAATGGACCTTGTATCAAACCGGTGCCACAACAAAACAAATCCACACCCACTCTGTTCAGCGCCTCAATCACTTGCGCTAACAAAGCAGCAGTAACTGATTAGTGTGATTATATGAATAATAAAAGTAAGTGAAACAAAAGGTTTCTTTTGTTTTTCGTTGAACAAAAGGTCTCCAGAGGGAAACTGAGTTTTTTGCATATGTTATTCCAGGAGAACAAAGGGCAAATCGACCAAGACAATTCCGGAACGATGCATTTCATGTCAAAACAAGTTGGTCTGTGAAAAATTAGCTCGATCCTGCAAAAAAATGAAAATTGGCCAAAAACCGATATACGCCCTTTTTGCACGGAGGCCTTCAATTATGATGTCACAAAATCCAGTTCCAATAATTTTCTGACGTTTCCATGAACCATTCTGTTTGTAAGGTGAAGAAAAAGGGCCATTTTCAAGGTTGAATATCTCCGGGATGTTTTAACGAAGTCATGTAAAACTTTGGATTATGATTATTTGGATCATCATCGTTTAGTTTAACTCAAAATCAAACTAGGCTCAATTTCGTTGCATTTGACCTTTAAATGACATCATATTAACCGTTTCCAATCCATATAGTAAAATTACTTTTCATTGTCTCAGTGTGTAGAACCATTGGGACCTGTTTTTTAACTTCCTTCAGCAGGTAAACTGGGCAGTCTTTTGCTACCAATCCAAACCATCAATTAACCTTTTGTATTTACTATATGATTCTGACTTACAGATTGAAATTGATACTGCTCATTTCAAAGGAAATTTCCCTGCTTCTTGTGTTATAGAAGGTAAGATTGACATAAGATCCCCTTCTCATTCTGCTTTAAAGAGAAGGGAACCTCTGCACTCAGCTACTTTGATTCCTATTTTGTATAAGCAAACTTGGTTATGGATATTAACACCCAAACCTACCTACCATCTGGCCAGCCAGCCCACTGACTGACCAATCAGTTGACTGAATGACCAACCTACCTACCAACCCACCTACCTACAGACATACATCTATACATATTTATATAATAACCCAAGTTATTCTCACATTTTGATTGGTTCTTGCCTATGATCTATTAAAGGACAGACGCACAATTGATATCTGTATCACCCACTAATGTAATAACCAACTACACCCACTAATGTAATAACCAACTACTGATGTAATACTAACCACTAATGTAATAAAATTCAACTACTAATGTAATACTAACCACTAAAGTAATAAAAATCAACCACTAATGTAATAAAAAAGCTAACCACTAAAGTAATAAATTTTAACCACTGATGTAATACCCTTTTAACCACTAATGTAATAAATAAGCTATTGCTTTTTTATGTAATATTTGCTTGGCAACGCGGACTCTGATTATGGATCAGTATTGAAAAAGGGAAGTTGTTTAATTATATTTTATCATATTTTAACAATAAGACTCGCACTAGGAGCAGTACGACATCGTAGGCTAAAGTTTGTTGAACCTTATTGCAAGAAGGATGTGATGGTTTAAATTTTCGTTCTTCCCAAGAACTGCTAAAAATTGGAATGGGTTATTCCAGAAAGAATCCACACCCCCCTGACGGATGGGGTCGCTTTTTAACCCCCCCCCCCTCTCACCTGGATTTCCTGAAGCACAAGACCCCCCTCCTGTCTGGATTTCCAAGACAAAACACCCCCCTCCCGCCTGGATTTCCGGGAAAAGTATCTTGGCTGCAGTATTCTTTAGTGAAAGTGTTGTTTTTGTTTAAGGGTTATGATACAAAGTTGTTTCCGTAAAAAATTGAACAAATTTCCAAGGTTATTTCGTACCCTCAAAGATATATTTGAAGGGATGAGTGGAATAAAGCCCCAAGTGACTTTTGGAAAATTTTGAGGCAGCCAGTATTAAAATACCTACAAGCACTTGTTACAGTTTACCCTTGTCTTCAATATTGTCTAAAAAGAACTAGTAATAACTACTGGTTCTTTTGAAACAATAACTAACACCAGAGTAAACTGTGAAAATTGGTGGTAGGAATTTCAATCCTAACTGCATCAAAATTCCCAAAAGTCACTTAGGGCTTTATTCCACTCACCCCTCCATTTGGGAACATAGTGGTAAAAACTAAGGGACTGTTTTTTTTGTTGTTACACATGTTTGTTGCACCATGTATTTGCAAATAAACTCATCTTTGGCGTTAAATGTTCACTTTTTTCTGGTAAAAGTAAAAACTTAAATAAACGGTGACCGTAAGTATTATAAGCAGCTGTTAAAGCAGAAGCCACTTTGGCTGCAGAGGTGAAGCGGACAAAGCAAACTTGAGAGTATTTATTTAGGGCAAAAAAGAAATAATTTTGTTTACGTTTCTCAAACCTTGTTACAAAGACGCTAGAATATGACGTTCCTCCTTTTACGACTTAGAGGGGAACCTGGCTGAAGTTTGAAAAAGCTAAGAATTAGGCAGACTGGGCTGATAATTGCAGACCCGAATGAAAACAAAAAACCTTAAAAATACAGAGTGCGAAGGTGTGAAAGGAAATCAGTTGTTGGTTTTTTTTCTTTTCTTTATTGCCAACGAGTCAGCCAAGCGAAGACGCTCGGCTGGCGACGCGGCAGAGAATAGTGCCGCGCGAAGAATGCTGTATGCAAAAAAAATCTCGATCGGCGACTGAAAAGTGTAAGTGTAAGTGTAAAGTGTAAGACCCCCAGTTTTAGCCAATTGCAAGGACGGAACTATTCAAGCCATTGTAGTTTTAGCCAATCAGCAGGTGCGTTACATCTAGACTTCTTCGGGTAGGTTGTGTTTGATTTGTTTTTTATGTGGAAGGGTCATTGCGAAGCACAAGTGTTTTCTTTGCTGTTGTCTTTATTCAACTGTGAACAATTTCGTAGTCTCAGAACATACCAAACCAGCGAATCGAATATTGAGGAAAACTGTATGTTAGACAAGAGCAAATCCAGCGTGCAAGATACAAAATCAACACGAAACCGCGTGTTCACCACAGAAATATTGGACAAGCGTGTTCATGAATGGAAACAGTGTTTGTATGCCTTCTCTGTTTATCTATATCGAACTGAAAGTTCTGTCGGGCAGCGTTTTAACCACTAAGAGCAATTCCGGTGTTCAAATCTAGCATATCGAACTCAGTGAAGGTTCAGTCGGGCAGCATTTCCGAACAGAACTGAGTGTCTATCATTTGAACCACTGGAGCAAATTCAGTGTTCAAATCAAAACACAAATCGAACCTGTTTGCCACAGAATTAAACAAGCGTGTTCATCAAACTAGCGTGTTTACTTTCTCTTTGACTTTGCCCATCGTATTGAAGTGAAGTGAAGTGAAGTGAATACTTTATTTACCCTCGGATTGTAGAGTAGCTTTATCGCAGCTAATATCTCCGAGCATCTCACAGTATAACAACAAAGGCCAGACCACAACACCGGGAACTTCATGCCCCTCTCTTTACGATAAGCACGTGGGTTCTTTTACTCACCCTGCTAACCATAACATCGAAGATGCAGGAGACGGGGCCTACGGTTTATTATTTGAAAGTTCGACCGAGCGGAGATAGACTACAAAACCTTCGATCTTTAACAATTATTCAGGGAAACAGTTTCGCGGAAGCTCCGGCGACTCGCCGTCTTGAGGCTCGCCGCCCCAGCTACTCAAAAATGACTTCTGAAAAATTTTTAGTTGTAACAATGTGAGCCTATCCGTCAATAAAATTAAGCACAAATACTATGTCTAATTTTGTTCTCAACAAATACGTAGCGATTAATGCAACTGTTATAGCTGTAAGATAAAAGATATGTGAAATGAATTGGGTCGTGAGAATTGTTGCTAAAAACATGACGTGGGCACCGAACCGTGACGGCAGCGCTGAAATATTTGATTTTGATAGCCGGGGTTAGAGGTCACTTTTTCCTCTGAAAATGAAAAACCCAGCAGTCGCTGCTTAGTGCCTGGGACAAATTTAACAGAAACAGAGATAACACAAATGAAGTTAAGTTGTTTTCTTTCGAAAATATAGTTGAAATTAGTTCATAAATCTCCAGTGAATGTACGCGTAATTTAATTAGTTCTTTAAACACGACTTGCAACCCAGCACTTGGTTTGCACATGATTTTCGAGCGCAAATAACTGCAATGTATGTGGAAAAAAATTAATAAAAGAAGATTTCAGCAAAAGAAACAAACTTTGCAAGATCTTCTAACTTGGCAGCCATAAGATATCGATGTTTGAGTAAAATTTGAAAGTGAGAAAAAATTGGCGAGCTTGTTGTTATAAAGCGAAACAATTTCAAAATATGTCAAGTTTAAGTGAATGTATTAATTCTATCACTTTCGAAATCATGGACGAAAAACCGAAACTATCACATAGGTTCAAAAAGGCCATGATGGTCCGCACGCTCAAAGTCTATGTAAGTTGCCCAATCAGTGCCTTTTGTCGCAGAACTTTCTTGCTCCAAGTTGCAGATGCGGAACTAAAAGGCAAACTGGACGCTTGTAGAGTTTGGGAAGTAGAATTTCTAGCTCATTCGCTCGAACTAAAAGGTCATGAACATATATCGCGAAAGCTGTTACAGTTGGGTAATTAAACACTTGCCTTTGGTAATTTTTTTCATGCGCGCCTTTGACGCGTCTTATAATGATGGAGGAATTTGAAATGCAGTATTGTTTTTAAAATCATAACGGCAAAATGGCATTGAAATCAATCCACTCAAGAATTTTTTTGTGCTTTAGTTTTGGTAGCATTAAGTGTAGTATTGTTGTAGAGGGTCTCAATGGGGTAACCGTCAACCGTCAATTGCCAAAAATTAACCGTCAACGTCAAAAACGAATATTTTTACCGGTCACCGTCAAATGAGCGAACCAAAATTAGCCGTCAAATTTCTCAGCAACCTCGTTCCCGGGGCTTTTTCCCTGAATTTGGGGCGGGCCCACCCTTAAGCCACGAAAAAGCCCTGGAAACGAGGTTGATTTCTTAGATATCCTTAAACGATCGAGACCATCAAGTTATGCTGTTAATAAATGATCGTTTAATTATACACAGAAATACATACTGGTGCTTGTTAGTCTCGAGTAAAAACCGGCTAACGACAGAACTGACCTTTACATTCGTGGAGTAAACGTTCATTCCGAAAATTAACCGTCACCCGTCAAATGACCTGGAATTTAACCGTCAACCGTCCCCCCCCCCCCCCCCCCAAAACGACGTTATTTTTTAACCGTCAACCGTCAAAAGGGACCCCCCCCCAACCCCATAGCCCCCCATTGAGACCTCTCTTGTAGATCGAGCTTGTTGCGGAATAGTAGTGCCTGTCTACCAAGATTTGAATTTTTTTTCTGTATTAACTCTTTCAAAACCATTGTCCACGGAGCAAATCAGTGAATTGTCAAAGGGGGGGGGGGGGGGGGGGGGTCGGCACGAGAGCGAATTTTTTTTTTGAGTCGGTCAGACAAAAGACCCAACAAGTATCGGCACGGAACCAAGATTTTTTGGGGCTCATTTTCCGGTCGCACATGAAGCCACACAACAAGGCTAAAATTCTTGAGGTAACCCCTGATTAAACGCTTTTGTAAAACAATGATGAACTGTTTCGTTGCGCTTTCTAGCTGTGCATCAATTTTCCTAAAGTAAACACGGCAGTTGACTCATGTTCAGATGAAATTTTTGGTTTCTTTTGGGCGTAAACAAAATTAAATCTACAATTCTTGAAACGGTCAACCAGTACGAAAGTGACGAAACAGTAGACGAAGTGCTGTTATGGGAAATGATTAAGCTTCAAATTAGAGATACTTCAATTAAATACTCAAAGGCGAAAATAAAGAAAATGAAGACCAAGGAAGCTGATATTGAAAATGATATTTCCGCTCTTGAAAGGCAACTTGAGAGTTGTATAAACAACAACAAAGAAGCTCTTGCTGAACAATTGAGGGTGAAGAAAAGGGAATTAGAAAACATTATTGAATACAAAACAAAAGGAGCCATAATTAGATCCAAAGTGAGGTGGTATAATGAAGGTGAGAAAAATAACAAATATTTCCTGAACCTTGAAAATCGCCACTGCAAAAAAAAGACAATAATGCAGATCAAGGCTAAAGATGGAGCAAATCTTACAAATGACTCGGATATTTTAAGAGAGTGTAATTCTTTTTATAGTGATCTCTACGCAACCAAGAGTACCAAAATAACAGAAGATTTGGAAAAAAAATTTTTTGGTTATGAATACCCACACAAACTCAACGAAATTGATAAGGAAAAATGCGAGGGCCCCTTATCTGAAAGAGAATGTTTCGAAGCTGTCAAGTCAATGGAATCCGGTAAATCACCTGGTACAGACGGTCTCCCTGCTGAATTCTATAAAGTTTTCTGGAAAGATGTATCTACTTTTCTTATAAGTGCTCTTAATAAAAGCTATCAAAAAGGAAATCTAGCTATAACTCAGAGGAGGGGTATCATTTCTTTGATCCCGAAAAAGGACAAAGCATTAAACGAATTGAAGAATTGGAGGCCCATAACCTTACTTAACTGTGATTACAAAATTGCATCAAAAGCGATCGCTTCTCGTCTAAAGTCTGTGTTGCCGGATCTTATAGATCACGATCAGACCGGTTTTATGAAAGGCCGTTCTATTGCCGAAAATATTTGTTTGATTAACAATGTTATCTCCTATACTCATTTGAAAGATATTCCTGGATTACTTCTTTTCATCGATTTCGAAAAAGCATTCGATACTATTGAATGGACCTTCGTGCGGAAAGCGCTAGAGCATTTTGGCTTTGGTTTTTCTTTAATTAATTGGATTAATTTATTTTATTCTGATATCCAAAGCTGCATAATAAATAATGGATGGTCTGGGGGTTTCTTTCATTTAGGTAGAGGAGTAAGGCAGGGCTGCCCGCTCTCGCCTTACCTATTTATTCTCTGTGCCGAGGTGTTAGCAACGGCTATTCGTGGAGATAACGAGATAAAAGGAATCTCCGTGGGAAACATTGATTGAAAATTAAGTCAGTACGCGGACGACACTACGATGATATTAGATGGCTCACAATCACCGCTTGAGAGGTCTTTTGCTTTGCTAGACAGTTTCGGTGAACTGTCTGGCCTGCGAGTTAACTGTGAAAAAACTGAAGCTCTCTGGATAGGATCAAAGAAAGGTTCAAATCAAATTATTTGCCCAGAAAAAAACTTGAAATGGGCAGATGGTAAAGTTAAGGCGTTAGGTGTTTGGTTTTGCACAGATCAAAATGAAGGAATGAAAATAAACTATGAAGACAAGGTTCACAAAGTTGAAGGTATTCTTAACAATTGGCAAAACAAGAGATTAACGCTTCCTGGAAAGATTACAATTATAAAAACTTTAGCTGCATCCCAATTGGTCTATATCATGTCCTCATTACGTACATGTTTTAACTCTTTAAAAGAAATAAATGATTTGTTCTTCAAATTCCTCTGGGATGGAAAAAGGGACAAAATAAAACGATCGGAAATGATTGCTGACTATGGCGATGGTGGCCAAAAAATGTTGGACATCATGGCTTTCAATAAGTCTTTAAAGATCGCGTGGGTAGTGAAGTACATTTCCGACCATTGTAAATCCAAATGGAAAGTTTTTTGGGACTTTTATCTTTCAAAATGGGGAGGAAAATTAGTTTTTCTTGGAAACTTGGGGAAAAAAGACGCCTCCAAATATGATATTAAGGATGACTGCCTTCGAGAACTTATCGAGTTTTGGGTGGACTTCAATTTCAGAGACTCGTTCCTTTCCAAACACGACTTTTGTAGCAGTTTGATATGGAATAACTCTTTAGTCAGAATTGCTAATAGGCCTGTTTTCTATAAGCACTGGGCCAAAGCTGGTGCGCATAATATCAAAGACCTTGTTAACAATGATTTTACGATCATAACTTATAGAGAGTTTAGAGAGAAATATTGCTCATCTGCCTCTTTCCTTGAATTTTATGGAGTGACCTCGGCCATAAGGAGCGCTTTGAAGTCTATGAAATTGAAGACGCAAGATGAAAAAGTTCAGGAGCTTTCGGTGCAAGAACTGATTGCAGCAACCAAGCCGACTAAATTAGCTTATAAAATTCTTATAAGGAAAAATTCTACTCGTCCGCAAAAGAGTCAAGAAAAATGGGTAAAGGACTGTGGCCTTGAAGCGGTAGAGGATTTGAACTGGAGGTCGATTTATTTACTACCAAGGTTGTGTACAATCAGCACTAAGATAAGGAACTTCCAGTTCAAATTTCTCCACAGACGTATAGCCACGAATACCTTTCTATCAAAAGTAGGAATTTCAGACACTGCTCTTTGCTATCTGTGCAAAACAGACAAGGAGACATTAATCCATCTTTTCTGGGAATGCTCGGTAATAAAAACCTTTTGGGAAAGGGTTCAATGTTTTTTCATCTCAATTCTTTTGATACCAGCCACGCACGTTTTGGATATATATGAATGTTTAGGTTTTAAAGGAGAGAAAGACGATATTTTAGTAAGCCACTGTTTGCTCCTCGCAAGGTATTACATTTATTGCTGTAAATTTAAGAACATCTCTCCATCTATCAGGGAATATGCGCAACAGCTGAAATACAACTTAGAGATTGAAAAACAAATATCTACTGTCACGGTTTCCCACAATAAATTTCAGCAGAAGTGGCACAAAATACTTCATACACTGTAATTGCTATATAGTTTCCGGGCAGGCTTCAAAGGTAAGCCTGCTCGCAGGCTCCAAAGGTAAGCCTGCTCGCAGGCTATACTTTTACTCTCCTTATCGTGATCTTAAGCCTCTGGAAATCAAGCTTGCTAAACGCTCTACCTCTGGGTTTTTTTTTCCAAGCTTTTACCTTTATCTACCCCACTCACTTTTCAGTCTTTTTGTCTTATGTAACTGTTAATATTTTCTTTGTAATTTTTCTTTGCTTTCGCAAATGATGTGATTTCTGTTTTGTTGTATTCTTTTACATTGTAAGTAGTGTAAGTAAAACAATGTAAGTTGTATATTAATAAAAAAAAAATTAAAAAAAAAATTTTTGGTAAAACAAACAGAATTCGCCCTAGTGCGACCCCCCCCCCCCCCCTCCCCTTTGTCATGAAAATTATAATTTAATTACAGTTTTATACGTCAACAAAATATCTTTTCTTTATGTTTATCTTATTCATTGCCTAGTAGATGAAATTAAATGGATATAGAAATAAAATAAAAAAAGAGGAAATATCCAGGAAACTTAACTCCATGCCATTCCTCATTTTCGGCGGGGATCATTTGCGGTTCGGGATCATTTGCGGTCCAATTTGGGGATCATTTGCGGTCGGGGATCATTTGCGGCGCTGTACAGGGAAACAGTTTCGCGGAAGCTCCGGCGACTCGCCGTCTAGTCGTCCTTGGCGCGCCAGCTACTCAAAAAATGACTTTTGAAAAATTTTTATTTGTAACAATGTGAGCCTATCCGTCAATAGAATTAAGCACAAATACTATGTCTAATTTTCTTCTCAACAAATACGTAGCGATTAAAAAATACAACTATTATAGCTGTAAGATAAAAGAAATCTTAAATCAATTGGGTCGTGAGAATTGTCGCGAAAAACGTGACGTGGGCACTGAGCCGTGACGGCAGCGCTGAAATATTTGATTTTGATAGCCGGGGTTAGAGGTCACTTTTTCCTCTAAAAATAAAGCGAAAAACCCAGCAATCGCCGCTCAAAGCCTGGGACAAATTTAACAGAAACTAAGATAACACAAATGAAGTTAAGTTGTTTTCTTTCGAAAATATAATTGAAATTAGTTCTTAAATCTCCAGTGAATGTACGCGTAATTTAATTAGTTCTTTAAACGTAAACACGACCTCCAACCCAGCGCTTGGTTTGCACATGATTTTCGAGCGCAAATAACTGCGATGTATTTGAAAAAAAAAATTAATAAAAGAAGACTTCAACAAAAGAAACAAACTTTGCAAGATCTTCTAACTTGGCAGCCGTAAGATATCGATGTTTGGGTAAAATTTGAAAGTGAGGAAAAAATTGGCGAGGTTGTCGAAGCAGTACGAATAAATATATGCACTTTTTCAACGCTTTATTATAAAACGAAACATTTTCAAAATACGTCAAGTTTAAGTGAATGTATTAATTCTATCACTTTTGAAATCATGAACGAAACGATAGCTCGTCTGAAAATCCTTCATGTCTAAACAAATCATCATCATCATTTTATTTCTTACTAAAAATCTACATTTTACAGTTGGACCGGCCCGTCGATAGCTATGCTAGTCTAGGTTGGCTTGTCGCTCAATAGTTGCAAATTATTTATTATTAGCATACGACATACGTATCACGATGTTACGCATATTACGAATAAGTATTACGGGATCAACATCAGTATCTGGGCAACTGCGCACCTACCCCTCCCCTAACCCAACAATAACGCTAACTTATTAACTTATTATAACATGTTGGGTTAGGGGAGGGGTAGGTGCGCAGTTGCCCAGATACTGATATTGATCCGTATTACGCATACGACATGTATTACAGACACCTTGAGAATGAGCTGGATGATAAAAATGGAACTGTTCTAAGTCTCGGTGTGTTTCCACGTAAACTGGCTATAATAGTAAACTGGCTATAATAGTAAACTGGCTATAATATAATTGCTTAAATTGGAAAATTAACTGCGATGATCATTCTTCACTTGCATCTGCAACCGCAGTTCAAATATGAATTATTTCATATACTTCACATCATTTCATTCCTTACGGGTGATATGAACTCAATAAATTGACCTCGCTCCCAATGTGTGGCTTCATAGCTCAGTTGGTAGAGCATCGCACCGGTATCGCGGAGGTCACGGGTTCGAATCCCGTTGAAGCCCTGATTTTTTCCAGGCTTCTTCTTTCCAATTGCTTAAATTGGAAAATTAACTGCGATGATCATTCTTCACTTGCATAGTTTTTGCTGAATATCAGATTTGGAAAAGTCTAATAGAGTGTGTGCAGTGTCACGCAATAAAAAATGAAATCAAAAACCGTGTATTGAATGAAGTCAAAAAATTGAGATCTTGTAAACGACAAATAAAGAAGACAGTTATCCAAGTTTAAGGTGTGTGCGTTCTCCCAAAGTTGAGATATTCGTCGAAATGTGCCGCACAAAATTACAGAGCTTAGTATGGGGTCGCCATGTTGGAGGACCTCTTTAGTCCTCCAACATGGCGGCCAGTAAAATAGTGTAAACATCTGAAACTTACTTTGGCTATTTAGTGGACTGATTATCGGAACCGAACCAAAAAATATTTACAAAAGTACTTTTCCTGATACTTAAACTCCTAAAATGGCTAAAAATCACGAGATAAGTGTATATTTTTCGACAAACGCGATCGTAGGGTTATGTCACGCACCGCCATAACTTCGAAATTCAAAATGCGCTGCTTTCCAAACGAAGGATGCTATTGAGCTGGAAAATTGTAAACAGCAATAAATTTGGTACCTCTTATGCCTGATGAGGATAAAACCTTTAGTGGCTTTTTAGTTTTGGATTTGAGAATTTGATGACGTCAGGTGCACACACTCTATTTATGAACCGTCCTAAAATAAAGGACGATTTTCAAGTGGCCCGCACTGTTTCGGTCCCACACGCATGCGCCCTACTCGAAATCATTTTCCTGATCCGGCCTGGTTTATCCCACATTTCTCCGCCTGACGTTTCAGTTGATGAGGATATTTTAACCTATAATATGAGCGATTCAGTTGTAGCCAAACGTTAAAAAATTGACTAGCTAGGGGGGTTTGCTCCAGATCCTGTACAGAACTAAAACTCCACGGAGATTTATCCAGAATTTATTCAGGCGAAATTAAAAGCGTGACTGCGAGCTGAGTACGTAAACTCCGATAATAGAACATATGTTTGGGTTAGGGAATAGAAACCTTTCCAGACTTGTATAAAAAAAAAAGATATTCTACAAATTTTCTTTCAGCCTCTTCAAACCGTTCAAGCAGTGGGAAAAACAGCTCACGAAAAAATACAATAAAGCACGGCGCGCTTTTTTTTATTTTTTTTCTGCCGCTGTTTTCCACGCTGCGCCCAAACTAACTGAACGCCTGAAAGATGATAATTTTGGTTAAGTTACAGGCTGGTTAAGTTACAATTCTTTACATATTGAATGGTTGAATGCTGTTCACTGTCAGAAGAGGCCGCGTGTGTTATCTTTCGTTTGCTAATTTTCTTTCTGTTTCTGACTTGATTCGCGTGTTTTCGTGACCGTCGTGAATGGCTTCCTTTCTTTTCCCATCAGGATTTTTAAAAGATACAAATTTGGCGAACTTCGAACTTTCGTTTTCGAGATTTTGTAGTTAGATTTTGACTATTTGCAATCCACTTTTTAAGCATAACCGAACACATTCATTTGAAATGACAGTCCAGTACGTCAGACGTCAGGTCATTTTCCCAAAATTACAGTCAATAAATAGTTATTTCTATTTGTTAAACTAAGAGAGACTATTCACTCACCTGAGCTGGTGTTCACGACTAATAAATCAACAAATGTAGTATCTGCTTTCGTCTTCTCTCTGTGACTGAAATGGATATATCGTGTGAACATGACGTCATAGATACATACACGTTATTTGCCGGCCGAGAGGTTTGTATTGGGAAAATCTGTGCTCGAGGTCTTCAGTACGGCCCTCGGCTTGCAGTCTCGGGCCGTACTTACACTACTAAAGACCGAGGACACAGTTTTTCGCAATACGGAACGAACAACGCCGGCAAATAACGTGTTAATTTTTTTCTACACGATATTCCTTTGAAAGCAACTTTTCTTATTATTTATATAGCGCTATTTCTATCGCTATCCAATGCCGCTTTACAATGATTTTATAATGTGAGTTTAAAAAAACTAATAAAATAACTAAGCCATAAAAATCAAAATGAAAAGTAGGAATAATATAACCTTGTTAATTAAAACCGTTCAGTTCAATTGTTTGACTCTGTGTTGAATGTTTACATTTTACGGTAATATAGGGCGTTACAAAAAGCTTGAAAATTTGCCAAAGTTGGAAATTTCGGAGCGGTCCCTACTCGGATTGCTTTAGTGCACGCGATTAGCCAATCAGATTGAAGGATTTGGAATTCCAAACCGCTGAGAGATTGGAGAAAAAAAAATGAGCTGTTGCTGACCAACTTAGACGAGTGCAGAATATCAAAATCTTGAACAAGAGTAGTGATGACATTGAACTAAATACACATTTGTCATCAGATTTCAGTACACTCGGTCTTGTCCAAAATCCACAGTGCAACAAATCAGTGATTAGGTCATGACGTCATTACAAAAATCAAGAAATCTATAATTAGTAATACACTGACAGAAACCTCTCACTCACCTTCAAGCTGATGCAGTTGGGTAAATAATCTTACGCAAGTATGAAGTCTCTCCTTTCTTCCTTCTGTTCAACTGATAGAAATAATACATTGTGTGATCAAGCGCAAGGTACAAAAAGTAATGTTCTTCTCTTTAGCTGCATATAGTGTTGTATGGCAAGCCAAGCATGACAAAAGTGGGTTGAATTGAAAATCACCTATCGAGTCTCAGTGATCGATGTGTGAGAATGAGAAATCACTGTGCGAGATTGGAAAATCACTACGTGAGATTAGAAAATCACTGTATGAGAAATTAAAATTGCTATACGAGAATAAAAAGATGTCATGCGAGATCATAAGTACCAATCGAGAATGAAAAACTGCCATGCGAGATTGAAATTAACTGTTGAGAATGAAAAATCGTTGTGTGAGAAAAAGAAATCACCATTCGAGATTATCGATTGGTTTTTTTCTGAGCCGGTGATGCATAACCAGTCAGCGGAGAGTATTTTGGCGGTCAGTATAAAACATGGACTGCGGACTACGGACTACGGACTACGGACTGGGTATAAAACACGGACTTAGGTATAAAACGCGGACTAAGCATTAATTAGGGACTGGGTATAAAACACGGACTGGGTATAAAACGCGGACCGAGCATTACGGACTCGGTATAAAACACGAAGAAAGCTTCTACATTGAATAAATTCTCGCACGAACGTTTCGGTCATAAATAGAAGCTATCTGTATAAATTATAGAAGTCTCATTTCCCGAAAGTTCCCGCTCATACAGGTTTAACCATACTCAAGAGAAAGGGATGGGATTTTCTCTTGCCATAGTCGATTGCCGAAAAAGAAATAGAAGACACTGAAAGTCACAAAATTGACGAGCTGTATGAATTTTCGAATGATTCAAACCATGAGTAAATGTTTTGAAAGATCAACAGTCGAGAGAATTGAGGAGAATTCGAACGACACGTCCCGCTGTTCATTTGTACGATCATGTATTAAATAAATACACATAAATATGGCCACGGCGAAATGAGGAACAAAAAGTTGATAAATAGAAGAAACGACATTACACAAGGATGGCAGTTCTACACGCTTAATATCGCCTTGGAAAAGGCAGGGACAAAAAAAAGAAAAAAAAGTTCTTACAACACGGGGTATTTGTATTTGGTCACTCACCCAAGTACTATCCCCGCCGAACAGGGCTTAACTTTGTTGAGCAGACGAAACATGTTGCTGTCCTTGTGGTATAGTGACTCACCCAAGATGGCCGGCATTGGAGGTGAGGGCTGCGATATATAGTTTCATATATTAATTCTTCTTTTCTTGCAAAGTTTCGATTTCCGGTAAGACAGTACATGAGGAGATGTATCGCTGTTGAAAACATTCACATTCACAAAGTTATCGGTCCGTGAGACCGAATTATCTTCGTCCGAGAGACCGAGGCAATTATTTCGAAAGTGCCGCATGTCCGATCACCAAAGCATATTCCTCTAACTTTTTGTTCTCTACTTTCCCAGCCATGCAGTATCAGATATTTTTTTTTCTCTTTTTGATACCTTTTCTCATCTTAGAAATTTAAAAAAAATGCTTCCACCGTGGAGTCACTATACCACAAGGACAGCAACATGTTTCGTCTGCTCAACAAAGTTAAGCCCCGTTCGGCGGGGATAGTACATGGGTGGGTGACCAAATACGAATACCCTGTGTTGTAAGAAATTTATTTTTCGTTTTTTCCCCTTCCTTTTCCAAGGCGATATTAAGCGTGCAGAGCTGCTATCCTTGTGTAATGTCGTTTCTTCTATTTATCAACTTTTTGTTCCTCATTTCGCCGTGGCCGTATGTATGTGTATTTATTTAATACATGATCGAACAAATGAACAGCGGGACGTGTCGTTCGAATTCTCCTCAATTCTCTCGACTGTTGATCTTTCAAAACATTTACTCATGGCTTGAATCATTCGAAAATTCATACAGCTCGTCAATTTTGTGACTTTCAGTGTCTTCTATTTCTTTTTCGGCAATCGAGTATGGCAAGAGAAAATCCCATCATTTTCTCTTGAGTATGGTTAAACCTGTATGAGCGGGAACTTTCGGGAAATGAGACTTCTATAATTTATACAGATAGCTTCTATTTATGAAAACGTTCGTGCGAGAATTTATTCAATGTAGAAGCTTTCTTCGTGTTTTATACCGAGTCCGTAATGCTCGGTCCGCGTTTTATACTCAGTCCGTGTTTTATACCCAGTCCCTAATTAATGCTTAGTCCGCGTTTTATACCTAAGTCCGTGTTTTATACCCAGTCCGTAGTCGGTAGTCCGTAGTCCGCAGTCCATGTTTTATACTGACCGCCAAAATACTCTCCGCTGACTGGTTATGCATCACCGGCTCAGAAAAAAACCAATCGATAATCTCGAATGGTGATTTCTTTTTCTCACACAACGATTTTTCATTCTCAACAGTTAATTTCAATCTCGCATGGCAGTTTTTCATTCTCGATTGGTACTTATGATCTCGCATGACATCTTTTTATTCTCGTATAGCAATTTTAATTTCTCATACAGTGATTTTCTAATCTCACGTAGTGATTTTCCAATCTCGCACAGTGATTTCTCATTCTCACACATCGATCACTGAGACTCGATAGGTGATTTTCAACTCAACCCACTTTTGTCATGCTTGGCTTGCCATAGTGTTGCGGTACATTACATGTAATAAAACTCGGTTAATATTTCTATAACTGGATCGATCAAGTTTATGTTAGTAGCAAAGGGGGTAAGTTTCTAAAGAAACTATGGTGCTGCGTCGGTGGGAGTATTACAGGATAATTTGGTTTTATCAACTGAGTTGATAATGTGAATTGGCCACCGTAAAGAGATTCGAAAGCTGACGTTTCGAGCGCTAGCCCTTCGTCGGAGCGATTCGCTCCGACGAAGGGCTAGCGCTCGAAACGTCAGCTTTCGAATCTCTTTACGGTGGCCAATTCACATTATCAACTCAGTTGATATGTCAGTAGCAGTTCAACAGAGTTTTAAGAGAAGCGCAAAAACGGCCAGAGATAGGTTAAGAGTATGCTTTCTCCGCCTTCCACGCATTACCCATATTTTCTCTCGCTGCTATTTATTTATTAATTACTTTATTTATTTATTTATTTATTTAGTTATTTATTTATTTGTTTATTTATTTATTTATTCATTCTGCGCTGATCCTCAACTAACCAAGCTAACTTTTCCAACACCAGAAAATACAGGGCCTCTTAAAACGTCTGATGATACTGATCACACTGTGTCACTGACTACATCTGTCTAGCGCGCTAATAAACATTTACTACTTGCAATAAAAAAAACGGAATTGACGGACCGAGCTGCTGTGTTTTGGTCACGTCATGTATTTTCTCCAACTTAAAAAAGGTCAATTTTCCATAAGAATGTTGTAGAGTTACTATAATATGTTGATTAGTCCAACTGGTCCAAAATTTAGTCATATTACGATTGAGCCTGATGAAGAACTGTTTCAGTTTTATTTCCAGTTAAAAAAAAAATAAGGTGAGAATGGTCAAAATAACTCAACTGAGAAACACAATGCGTTTAGCGACGGTTTTGTGGTGATTGATATACCGCGCTCCAGATTAACAAACATTTTTGATTAGCAGGGACCGGCCTTATCTCATGCACATAAAGATCTTAGAGGGGGTCAGTCACGGTTAAACGGTTTGAAAAGTTTAGCTAAACTTTTCAAATTCGTTGTTTTCAATCCGTGTCAATCTTCTCCATCCTTGACCATCCTTGTTCCTTTATGGTTTATTATTATCTCTTTGATTTTTTTCTATCTTTATAAAGTGTTATTTTCAGGTTTCCATCACTCGAAATACCGTGGCTGAGCCCTTTTAACAGTGTCTAACGCTGCAACGCAATCCAACGTTACCTGGTCTCCCCTCTGCTTAACCGTAGTAGATCTGGGCTCGATGATAAACATGGCCATTTGAGTTCACTCATTGAAGTGGGAGCTTTGTAATCGTGCAAGTTTTATGAAACCGAATTCCATCAGGCTGAAATTTAACCGAGTAACTACAGCCTAACATGCATCGTAACTTTCATTTATAAGTTCCAAAATCCGATTTCTGATTATAAACAGTCGGCTTTCTGCACTAATAACAATGGACATGCCGCATCACACAGCACCTAACGGCAAACGCTTCAATTCTTCTGCCATTGGTGAGCGTTGATATTACCAATATTATAACAGCTTATTAGAATATGACTTACTGTAATTACGTTTTATCGTCGATTCTCTCTGTTGAAGTCTCTCAAGCTCTGTGAGCGATCGCTAAGCAATAAGTGTTCTTCTCCGACCAAGTGGAAGTTAAAGAACATCCTCAGCTTTCATTTGGTTTTGTTTTATGGCCTTAGATGATGTTGTAATTTTCACATTTAGGTTTTGGCTTTTAGTTTCGACATTCAGTTTCGGCATTTCACGCTGTTTTTGGAATTTTTTTAGACTGGTTTCTTTTTTAGCGGTTGGTTTTTAGATTTCACTTGATTTTCAGCATTTATGGTTTTAGATTATTGTTTGGGCCGTAGATTCAAAATCTAAAAATTGAAATATGATAAAATGATACTCTGGCTGGACAATAGTCTGGATCTTCACGTTGAGATCTTTTAACTGCGTCTTCACGATATTAGCGGACTTCCGGTCTTTAAAGGGTCTAACGAGCCGAGTAGTCTTTTCGGAAGAACACGCAGTTAAAAGATCTCAGTGTGAAGCTCCAGACTACTGTCCAGCCAGTGTTTATTAAGATTTCCCAGGAGTTCCCGACGCGAACCAAAGCCTCAGCTCATTGATCAACAATGCGTTGTTTAAGAAATAGAAAACATGTACCGTGTTTCTATCGAGTTATACAAACATGAGTGGAAGTTTGGGAGAACGAGAAATGCTGTGGGAACGCGAGCCGCAGGCGAGTGTTTCCACAGCTTTTTCGAGTTCTCTCAAACTTTCACGAGTGTTTGTAGAACTCGATAGAAACACGAAGTACATGTTTTCTATTTCTTTTAGAAAACACCGCGACGAGAAAAAGGAAAACAACTTGTTAGCTTTGGATATCAAAATGTAAATTCTCTTTGCTCGCGCCATCACTACGTCAACAAGCGCGCGCTAGTTTTGTGTCTCCATCGAGTTATACAAACACAATTTTTAACCAATCAGCGCGCGCGCTTTCTTAGGACTGTTTTCTAAATATATATATCATTGTGACAAGTGTGACCAGTGCGATGCTGGTTAT
>JAHPZR010001171.1:5000-7500 GCA_019787425.1 Platygyra sinensis | reverse complement strand
TTTTCTCCAATGTTACTTCTTTTAGTTAAAGAATTATTCGGTTTCGTTTTGTCCTCCGAACAGTTCGAAGTCAATAACTTAATTGATTAAATTTTGCCCATTCAATTTTCTTGGCTTTTGCACGGTGGGCACAGAATGACTCAAAATCGCTCGCCATCCGCGTGACTGGTCGCCATATTGGACCAGGCCCTTTTCGTAGAAGACTGGGTACGAATTTACAACGCGTCAAATGACGTTTGCTTAGTGCTTCCTAGGGGGTCCTCTGGGGTTGGAATCAAAATACCGGGAAGCCATCTTTGAAGAGGGATTCAAGAGCTTTCGTTTGCTACCAAACACGGTTAGGTTTCTTTGTTTTTCTGCACATCACGGCTTCGTTTTTTCAGCCGCTTTTTGTTCCGATTCCCCTGATTCGAAAAAGTGTCTTTTTTGCCTTCATTCATTTTTGTCTGTTTTTGTTAAAATGTGTTTATTTTACTTTCATAGCATTAACAGTGGGTGAAATGTTGTTCGTATGTTTTTAGTTTTTTGAGAAAGAAGCGTGCGCCCTGAGGATTCACTGAAGTTTGACTGTGTAATTTTGTAAATATTGCCAAACAGACCAACTGTTCTGAGATGACCAGGCAGCTTACCGACCACGAGTTTTCTCGCGCGTGATTACTAGTAATAAAAAGTAAATAAGCTTTTGTAAAATGAAAACCACAGAATACAGGACCACTTATTTACATCTCATTGAATCACAAAAGCGCCTATTGTGTTATGCTTCGTTCTTCAAAAGATTTTGCCACATGTGAGACAGGAAGTGGCCCTGCATTCTGTAGATTGAATGGCTTGAATATGTATGAAATATGCAAACTTGATAAGCATGTACGTTTCTGCAGTTTAACTTGATTTTGTTTCTCATGTAGGCTTACGCTTTTTATGCTTAAGAACTACTTTTGTGTATAAACCGTTGTAACTTGTTCCTATACAAGGAGTTTAATTTGGCTGAGTTCACTAGAAGTTCAGCACAGGTCAGATTTATTTATGCTGCATACTGCATGCAATTCGTATATGAGTAATGTCTACTGTTGCTTCAACACAGCATAAGTTCAACATTTGAATCAGTGCCACACTTCAGTCAGGTACTGCGACACAGGATGTGTCGATAGCATCCGGTGGCATTAATTTCAAATTATGATGCTTATGTGCTCTTACTTTTTATTGTCATGTCCTGTATGATGCAGGAAACTCAGTTGTATGCTGCCATGGGATTTGTCATACTTAATTCAAATCTACCAAACCAAACTGATTTATCTGCTGTA
The DNA here is from genome assembly GCA_019787425.1 of Platygyra sinensis. Taxonomy (NCBI): domain Eukaryota; kingdom Metazoa; phylum Cnidaria; class Anthozoa; order Scleractinia; family Merulinidae; genus Platygyra; species Platygyra sinensis. The sequence continues at coordinate 6,199 of JAHPZR010001171.1, read as the reverse complement.
TGACTGTCTTGCCACTTAGTTCATAAAAGGTATAGCAGCTCTGGCTCTGGCTTTTTCAGTATATGCTTTGTTGGTGGCCTTTATTAAAAACATCAGCTCGTGATTTCCATGGTTACAGTGAATTTTAATTTAGAGGACATGTACTTTTTGCTTTCACCCTTTGTATGTTTTAATAGCTGAGTGAAAGCATTAAAACAATGGATATAATCACATTGAGATTATCTAACGGTGGAGGGTTTTTCTCAATCTCACAGGGCAGGGGAAAAAGTTTGAAATCCAGTTGCCCAGTGGGCCAGCACACTTCAGTGTTTAGGTGCTCACTCAAAAATATTAGTTAACCAATAGCCATGTTATGTTTCCTGCCTTAACAACTTCATTATTTACCACGTAGTGTCTCAGTCTACAATTAAGCAACTATTTATTCATCAATAGTATGCTTGGACTTTAGATTAATCTAGCTTTCAACTCATTATTTTGCTCTTCTTGGTTTTGATTGGAAATTATCACTAACAAAACTACTGAGGCTACTTTTACTTGCCCACTGGAGAACCAAACTTCCATTTTCACTTGCCCACAAGCAAAATTTACTTTCCCTGGGCAACTGGATCATGGTTTTTTTTCCTGCCCTGTCTTAATGCATAAGTTATTGATTGAAATATACCTTTAAATGGAACACAGGTTGGACAATTTTAGCATGATATTTATGAATACAACAGTTCAATTTAAAATCTTAGCTGTTTAATTTTTAACTCAGTATTTCCTAATAACAGCACACAGTGAATATTTACGTTGAACAATTGGCAGACATTCATAGCTTGATATTTATTAAGACTACAGCATCTTTTAAAATCTTAGCTGTTAATTTTTTCACTCAGTATTTCTCTACAACAGCATAGATTGAATGACTTTATGTGTATGCTGAACAAATGGCAGACATTCATAGCTTGATATTTATTCAGACTACAGCATTTTTTAAAATCTTAGCTGTTAATTTTTTTACTCGGTATTTCTCGACAACAGCATAGAGAGAATAACTTTATGTGTATGTTGAACAAATGGTAGACATTCATAGCTTGATATTTATTAAGACTAAAATTCTTTTTAAAATCTTAGCTGTTGTTTTTTTTACTCAGTATTTATTAATAACAGCATACAGAGAATGACTTTGTGCGTATGTTGAACAAATGGCAGACATTTGT
>JAHPZR010001170.1:0-43110 GCA_019787425.1 Platygyra sinensis | reverse complement strand
TCTTCTCATTCTGGACAAATATTCTGTCGCTGAAAACTGGAAAATGTGTTCTGGCTTGTACTCTTGTCGCGTGTTTCCCTATGGTTTGTTCAACTGGTCAAAGCTCCTTCGCAGGAGGGTCGAGTTTTACAAAACCTTTCATAATTTGTCATACCGGGTTACCGTTACTACATTAGTGGAGCAGATTGTTAAGATCAGTAGCTCATCTTATCTTTTCCTTATTTTTGCTTTGCACTTTTTTGCTTCTTTTTAAAATCGTCTAGTGGCCTCTTGACTTTCGCCCTATGCCTGATTCAGTCTCACTACATTAGGCATGTCCAGATATTCAGGATAAATGAACATCGCTTCGGTGAATATTCGTCTTCCCTCGTTCTTTATTGCAAGCACCGTAAAATAATCAATCTTCTAGGTAGTTTCTTTGCGAAGAATGAGAGTATTCACACGTTTTCTTTTCGTAGTTCTGCGTTGCAAATTTTTAAATTTGCCCGCTTGCGGAAAACACAAAAAAAATAGCAGAGCCTTATGACCGTTTCCCATGGCAATAGTCCGTATGGCACAATCCGCCCCCCCGCCCCCGAAGAACCAATCAGAAAGCTCGGAATTTACTTCAGAGCTATATTTAGCTCTTATTAACCGAAGCTAAGTCGGTCTGTATGGGAGAATCTTGACCTCGGTCGTGTGTACAGACCTCACTGCGTTCGGTCTGTACTTACGACCTCGGTCAAGATTCTCCCATACAGACCGACTTAGCTCGGTTAATAAGAGCTAAATATAGTCTTGAAGTAAATCCGAGCTTTCTGATTGGTTCTTTCTTGGTCGGGATTTTGCCATACGGACTATTTCCATGGAAACGGTCATAAGCTCTGTATTTTTTTTGTTTTCGAAAGCGGGCAAATTAAAAATTTGCAACCAGAACTACGAAAAGAAAACGTGTGAATACTCTCATTCTTCGCAAAGAAACTACCTAGAAGATTGATATTTTACGGAGCTTGCAATAAAGAACGAGGAAGACGAATATTCACGAAGCGAATTTCATTATCCTGAATATCTGGAAATGTCTAATGTAGAGACTGAATCAGGCATAGGCGAAAGTCAAGAGGCCATAGACGATTTTAAAAAGAAGCAAAAAAGTGCAAACAAAAATAAGAAGATGGCTACTGATCTTAACAATCTTCTCCACTAATTGTAAGGTAACGGTATGACAAATTAATGAAAGGGTTAAAACCCTACCTGCGAAGGAGCTTGACCATTGAACAAACATAGGAAACACGGACAAGAGTACAAGCCAGAAACAATTTCCAGTTTTCAGCGCAGAATATTGTCCAGAATGAGAAGAAGCGTCGAATTGTTATCGAGAGAGAGGAGGAGGATTGACTTTAAGACTGCCTCTTCATTAGTATATGCTTCAATGATTTTCACAGCAACCAACTTCGACATTTCTTCATCCATATTTTGAAATGCGCAAGTTAATATATTCCATGCAGGATCGACAGAAACCATTTTCCGAATTTCAACAAACTGCGACTGTTGAGACTAATGACAAATTCGGTTACAAATCGTTCTTAAAGCCTTGTTTATACTCAACATGATTTACGTTCATTGGGTTTGTTTTCAAACTCGTGGTAGTTTGCTCTTTTTGAGTTGCTCGCGTCATCAAAAACACACGGAGGAAGCCCTTTGAATTCAAGTGACCGGAAGTGCGTTTTAACTGAAAACAAACAAGCCTGACTCGAGTGCCATATAATAAACTACTTACTAACCTAGCTAGCTTGAGCCGTACTGGGGAATATTTGCCCTCGGTCGTTTTCTACGGACCGAGCGTAGCGGGCCAATATTCCCCGGTACGGCCCTCGCGCTCGGTTAGTGAGAGGTTACTAGCTCTCCTTTGTCTGACTTTGTTTCGTTATCAGTTGAGTTAAATATTGACTTTAAAGCTGTAATTTTAGGATACGATATGTAAAGAACTTATACAAACCTCATTAAATGCTTGCAAGAAGATTATTGTCGCTCTCTGTTGACAGTAAGTAAGACGAATTCACCAGGATAAGCAACAAAGAGTTTTTACACAGTACAGCGAATTAACAATACCAGCTAACAGCTGTTGATCATTATCTAAAAACAAACGTTTTGACAATTTTGTCCGTCAATCTTCTGACATTTTTCTCCTAATTAGCTAGGCTCAAACAAATAAAATAGTAAAATATTTCAATGGTCTGTTTTCTTTCCAAAGAAAGTTTTACTAACCGTTTATCCTGATTTTGTTAAAATATTATTTCTTGTAATTTTATGTTTGATTTTAATTGTTTGTATTTTGTACATGACAATAACTCTGAGGTGAATTCAGTGTAACTTATGTCAATTGTTACTTACCAATTCAGACTTTTATAAAGTAATACAATCATGTTAGAAACTAATGTGAAAAAACCGTATAATCCTTTTCGATGGGATTAGCACCTTTTCACATTTTCTTACGGAAAGCGCGAATTAGGAACATCTCTCTGGGCCACATATCCTGTAAGAGAGCAACGGAACTCTCTGGTCCCGCTGTTGATAACAATCTTAATGCTTGCAGGTAGATTGTTGTCGCTCCCTGTTGACAGTCAGTTCGACGAATTCAGCAAGATAAGCAACAGTAAGTTTTTACGCAGAAATGCAAAGTGGCCATACCATAATCTTAAAACCAATAATCAACCGTCTATTTTCTGACATTTTTCTCATAATTAATGAGACTTAAGCAACTTGCATTGACAAATATTTCATCAACGGCCTGCTTTCTTTTCGAAGAAACTTTTACTTGCTGTTTATCCTGATGGTTTTGAAACAATAGTCCAGCTCAGCAGTCACCAAATGCAACGCCCGTAAACATTAGGCGTATGCTTCCTTTTCTTTCAGGGTATAACCATTCACTTGTGCAGATATTAGAATCTGTTTTACATGAAGTTTTCCTTTGCATTTTCATGGCTGTCGTTGTTCTCAAGACGTCCCTATTCTGATTTCGGCTTTGCAAAATCCAGAGGCTGTGAGTGCGAAGCATTGTACGGAACTTGATGCCCATAGGCTTGCGAGCCTCTTTTCATCTCTTTTCATCTTTTTTCATCTCTTTTCTCTTTTCATGAATGTGAAGAGTGATCATCGCAGTAAATTTTCCAATTTAAGCAATTGGAAGGAAAAAACCTGAAAAAAATCAGGGCTTCAACGGGATTCGAACCCATGACCTCCGCGATACCGGTGCGATGCTCTACCAACTGAGCTATGAAGCCACACTTTGGGAGCAAGGTCAATTTATTGAGTTCATATTTTCCCGTGCAGTGAAATGATAGTTAATTACAGTTGCAGTAATGAAGAATTCGGAACAAAGCTTTAAAGTGCTACTGAAACGAAATTTTCGCATGTGACATTTTTGCTTAATGATAAAGTTTGAACCTTACTTGGAAACACTGCAAACTTTTTTTTCGCATACGGTGAGTGAAAACTGCTTTTTCAGCCGTTCGAAGTTGACCAGGTGAGCCTAAAATTGGCGGCCATCTTGGCGCGGCCAAAACACCGTAGTGACGTCACTGGTTGTGTTACTCTGATGCCTCACTGAAAATATAGAGTGATTATGGGAGAAGGGATTAGTGTTCAAAGCCCCCGAAAAACATCTTTAGGACATCTCAGAGCTGTGAAGCAGTTAAGAACAGTAGCTGTAAACCTGAAGAGGCGGAGAGTTCATCCTGAAGCCTTTCAGTCTATTCAATTGGATATTTCCAGGATATTTATGTAAGCAAGCAAACGAGTCCGAGTTGTTAAATCGCAAAACGATCAGGACACTTAATCAAATGGCGATCACTCATTTAACAATAGCTACACTCATAAAGTAAAATAGACATGAAAACAAGAGAAAGCGGCTTCTGAAAATATTATCCGGAGTATTGCTGCACGAATCGCAGCAACAACGCTTCTATTCTTCGAGTCGCTTCGCGCGGAGGAAACCCGACGCTCGCCGCGGACAAGATTGTGCTACATACACAGTGACCTTTTATCTGGTTGGACACGAGAAAGCGGTGGAAATCGAGCCTACTACATCCTACAAGTTACCACAGCAGCAACAATTTAAGAAAGGCTCGTCTTTTATATAGAGGTAACGAATTTAAAACTTTAAAGACAAACTAAGCTGCCATGACCCCGTGTTTTCAGGAAACTAAAGAAAGCGTGACCGTGTCGGCAGCAAAAGATCATATATGCAAATTAGTTCACATTCTGAAAATAAACCTTCGAAATGTAAACTAGCGATGTTTTAACGAATTGCTTTGAACTTGGATACTAATAAATGAAGATCTTAGACATAATACACGGTAAGGAACTCAAAGTAATCCATCGGCCGTGAAATGTTGCATTTGGGACTGATACGTGTAAGAAAAGCAAAATATCGGCCGCTTTGTTTACACTGATGCGTATGCCGCGATATTAAAAGCAAACTGGCCGTGCTGTAGACCACAATTCTAGTTCCAACGATGCTCACAACAACTCTCACTTAATAGTATCATAAAAATATGCCCTCTGTGTGCAATCTAGTACTCGCTGCAAAGCTTGTGGACCGTTAATAATTTCATGATTGTGCGGATGGCTAATGTGCTTACCGCTTTTAATTAATGCAGTAAAGTTGCGGAAGATACATATTCAAACCTAGGTTAAATAGACCTTAGATAACAGTGAGAATCCAAGTTTCTGATCCAAGCTGAAAACAAAAGGACGATATATCGTGTTCAGGCTTCAGGTCTTGATATAAAAGTAGCCACATTCGTCTTCGAAGTCTCCAATCGTGTACTCAAGATGTTCGAAAGGTATATACTGAGCTGTTCTAATCTGTAGCATTCATTTTCGTTAATCTACACTCTGGCGCCCTCTAACGTCTACGATGTGTATTTTCTGTCAAGGCTGGACAGAAATTACAAGGAAGAAACCTACTAGGTATCGATAATATGAAGAATAAACTTGAATAACTCAAGTGAAAACAAGAGGTAATCTCTGGCGCTTCATACGTGAACACAACCAGTGACGTCACAAGGTCCTTAAACTCGGTTCCAGAGCCCGGACACAGTTTTGCTCGAAAAAGTCGACTTCGGAGGCTAAAAACAGCACTTTCCGTTGGGATTTGACAAAAATAAAATTCACCATGATTTTAACTAGGTTGAAAACTATAGATTGAGCAAATAAAAGAGGATACGAAAATTTCGTTTCAGTAGCACTTTAACATTTTTTTAATGCTCATTTTAGTGTTTTGCACAGGATGCCCCGTTCATTTGGTAAATGCACTTTGCTTACCATTGAATGAATTGAAAAAATTGTATCATATTTGCAAATTTCCTGCTTACAGGGGTTGTTCCATTGAAATTAAAGGTGTCTTTGTCAGAGATCATGAACTTGACCTGCATAATGTTCATGAGAGTCCAAAAATTGAACATTTGCCTTTCAGTGATATGAGAAAATTAGAGGGGTAAATGAGAGTGAAGAATCTAAGGAAAAGAAAGCAAAATGAGCAAATGAATCTTCTGAATCTAGAACAAAGAGACTGGCCACCAAATCTCAGTATCAAAAGCAAACAATTGCAAATGAATTAGCAGAATGTAGAGAAGAGAGACTGTTCAACCAACCTCAATACTAGAAAGAAAAATAAGCAGACCATATTAGACAAGAGAGACTGGCAAACCAGTATCAATATCAGAATAAGAAAAATGCATATAGCTCAGCGATTACTGATGAAATCAGACAATTTCATAATTTTGCTCTTAACTTTTTGTAACCAGTTGTGGTAAACACAATGTCATCACTGCTGGAAAAGTTAGACTTTCCAACAGTACTGTAGTAAAATGTTTACTATGTTAACTGCTACTGGTTTTCGTGAAGGCCGTGAGCGAGCACAAATTTACATAGCACTATGAGAAAGAAGTGTACTTTTGAGTATATTTAGAGATAAATAATCTGAAGAATTAGCTTATCCAGGGATATTTCTTGGTCAAAAAAGGCCAGAGAATAACAATTACTAGTCTATGTTCATTACAGTGATATTTTCAAATCAAAAAGTAGTAAATTTCAGCAAATTGAGTAAAAACATCTAGTTTACTCTAATATTTTTACTTAACGGTTAATATGCGTCTTGAAAACCCTTGAATTTCAGGAGTCTGATTTAAAGGCCTTGAAAGTACTTGAAATTGGTTTTGGTTCTTGAATGTCCTTGATTTGCTTATTGAGCAAAATCGAAAAACATCAACGCCTATGAGTTTAAATGTTCAGGTATACAGAAAATAAAATTCTCGAAATGCTTACAAAATGTGTGAAAACACTTGTTTTTTTTGTTCCCATTGTTCTCTCGTTGCCTTTGCACATGTCCATTGAGCCACTAATGTACAGTGAATGTCAGGTTTGCACATAGTTTCAAGCTCCCATATTCTGGTGTTTCTGCATGTGCACGTGTTTATGCCCAAAACAAAGCTTTCAACACAAGTTTGCAAAGTAGGTCCTGGAAAATCCTTGAAAAGTCCTCGCCTGAAAAAGTGTATGAGCTCACCCTGTCACTTACTTTTCATGCACACAGTATTGCTACAAACCATTTGTACAATTGTCAAGAAGGCAATGTATGAGAATTTCAATTCTGATCTTTTTTATTGACCATCATATGGAAAAGTGTTCTTCTCTGGAGAGATATTGTCAATCCATACTTTCTCTGGGACCGAAATATCTAGACAGTTACTTCTTCCATTGTCCAAGATTAAGTTTTCAACGTAAGTTATGGTCAATTTAATCCAAATGTTACAATTGACTTATCACCACCTACTTCCAACTCATAATCTGAGAGCATGCGCGGGGTCGGCGTGCGGTGGCACGATTTTTGAAGGAGAGCTTAACCCTTCCCGTGTTTAAAGTTTATAGCAATGTTGAGCGACTCAGAGCATTAAAACTCAACCGTTCACGCTAACCAAGCAAAAAGCGTATGACTGGAGGAAAATTAAAGTTAGGTGGCAAGCACAAGCGCGGAGAACGTGGCTCCGTCGAAGAGGAACAGACGTGTAAACGATCAAACATGGCGTCCGAAGAGAGCGAATCTATAGACGATGATACAAATATTACTGAGGCTCAAGAACCCACGCGGCTGGAACTCAAAGAAATGCTAGTAGACATAAAGATTGAACTCTCAAATATTGTCCGCGAGAACAACAAGCTTGCAAGGGAGATGGCGGGGCTCAGGAACACAATGCAGGAGCAGAAACTCGAATTGGACTCCTTGAAATCGTTGATTACAAAGGCAGAGAAGGATAATATCGCCTTAGAAACCGAGCTGAGCGTCGCAAGAAAAAAGGTACACGAACAAGAAGAGGAAATAGCGGAACTTTATGTCCTCCAGGACAATTTAGAGCAGTACACAAGAAAGCAATCTCTTGAGATTTGTGGCATTCCAGACAGCGCTTACTCCTCCACCGAAGAAGCTGTACTCCGACTCGCCGAGAAACTAGACGTACCATTGTCACCAGGAGACATAAACATCTCTCACACAATCAAGAGAAAAGGCGCAGGTACCATTCTAGTGAAATTTCAGAGCCACAAAGCGAAAAGCAGATTCTACAAAGCAAGAATTAAATTGAAAAATATTAGGCTTCCAGATGTATTCCCAAATGCCTCGACTGCCACACGCGTTACAGCGGGACAGGGCCAAATTTTTATCAATGAGAACCTCACAACTTACAGAAAGGAACTCCTAAGGAAGGCGAACGATAAGCGCAAAGACGGATTGGTAATCAGCGCCTGGTCACTGGATGGGAAAATTTTTGTGAAAACGTCGCCGTCAGGAATTCCAATAAGAATCTATGAAAAGGAAGACTTGGAAAATTTATAACATAGCTAGCTAAAAATCAATCACTGGCTTGTGTGGACAAAAGGTACGACTTGGTTGTAGTGTACGACTAATGTTAGCTTAAGTTGTATTTTAATTGGCCCGGGAAAGGGGCATTAGGGTTTGAGAAGAAAACTCTCTTTTTTTCTTTTTCTTTTTTTTGTTGTTGTTGTCGCTGTTACTATTGTTGTTGCGTTTTTTTGGTTGTTTGTTCATTTGGTTAGTTTCTTTTTTTTGCCTATTTTTACTCGCGTTGTAGCGGAAGTTTTGTTTTCTTTCTTCTTCTCAGTGACAATTTACATTTTTAAGGACCTTACGTGCTAACTATGCATAAGTACACAAGGTATGATATTTTATCTTTAAACGTCAGGGGAATTAGAGACCAACTAAAAAGGAGGAGCATCTTTGCATATCTTAAAGATCATTCACCAAAAATCATCTTTCTGCAAGAAACGTATTCGGAACCAAGCGATGAAATGATATGGAAGAGTGAATGGGGAGGCGAAATATTTTTTTCTCATGGAACTAAACACAGTAAAGGGGTATGCATTCTTATTCACCCTTCGATACGGGCTAAAATTGATTATGTTTTTAACAGCAATACGGGGCGAATGGTGTTAATTGCAATGGAATTCAACTCACTGAAGCTGTCACTCTGTAATGTTTATGCACCTAACAACCAATCTGAACAACTGAATTTTCTACAAGAGCTAAACAATGTGCTCATTAATAAATCAGAACTTTCCACACTTATAGTAGGTGGCGATTGGAACTGCACTCTCACAAAAAAAGATTAAGTGGGCGGCATCGTTTGGAAACCGTCGAATTATAGGAATCTGCTTTTGACAACAATGGAGGCTTTTGACTTAGTAGATATTCAAAGAGTACGCCACCCGCAACTGCGAAAGTACTCTTATGTATCTAAAGCCTTAAAACTTAAATCAAGAATCGACTTCTTCCTAGTTGCCCAGAATTTGACACGATTTGTTAAAAAAAGCGATATTTACCCGTCGGTGGCACCGGATCATCAAGCAATTTACATGTCTTTGTCGTGGAGAAATGAAACACCTCGCGGACCAGGGCTATGGAAATTTAACAATACTTTATTAGACGATGAACAATACCTGGCTAGTATTCGTGAAACATATGTTTCTGCAAGCGACATGTATTCAGACGTAGAAGACAAACGTTTGTTTTGGGAAATGTTAAAAATGGAGTTTAGATCAACGACCATCTCCTATAGTAAAACCAAAAGTAAATTAGTACAAGTTAGAGAAGAAGAAGTTAAAAGTCGACTTGAAGTACTCGATCATATCATCTGTAATAATTTTAACTCCCCTGGTATAGATCCCGTGCTAAATGAATATGATAATCTTAAGGCAGAGCTACAATCAATTTATGAGAAGAAAGGAAGATCTGCTATATTTAGATCGAAATGCCGCTGGGTAGAAGAAGGTGAACGCCCAACAAAATATTTCTTTAATTTAGAAAAGAAGAACTATAACAAAAAAACTATCACCGAACTTCATGGAGAAGATGGCACAACAATTGAAAGTGAGAGACAGATATTAGATAGCATTGAAAAATACTATAGCGAATTATATAAAACAGTAAATAATCTTGAGCAAAAGGATTTCGATAGTTTCATTGAACCCCTAACAATCTCTAAACTCACTATTGAAGACAGAGAGGAAATGGAAGGTCCTCTCACCTTAGAGGAATGTAGAAGGGCCTTAGGCACATTTGAGAGCGATAAAACACCAGGAGAAGACGGTTTTACTGTTGAATTTTACAAAACCTTTTTTGACTTGATAGGAGAGGATCTGGTTGCGAGCTTCAATGCTGCTTACGAGATAAATGAACTTTCCACATCACAACGAAGGGGAATTGTCACTCTTATACCAAAGGAAGATGGTTCATTACTCGAATTACAAAATTGGAGACCAATAACCCTGCTTAACGTTGACTGTAAAATTGCAACTAAAGCGATAGCCAAAAGAATAGAACCATATCTACCAACCTTAATACATAGTGATCAAACTGGTTTTATTAAAGGAAGATACATTGGAGAAAACATTCGTCTAATTGAGGATGTGATGGAACATACAAAGCTGCATAATATACCTGGAATTTTAATATCACTGGATTTCAAAAAAGCTTTTGATTCATTAGAATGGGGATTTATAATGAATACACTAGACGTTTTTAATTTTGGGACCAGTATTAAACGTTGGATTAGCACTTTTTACACAAATATCGAAAGCGCTGTCATAAACAATGGATTTTTAACAAATTGGTTTAAACCATCGAGAGGTGTAAGGCAGGGAAGCCCTCTTTCTCCCTTCTTATTTATTCTATCAGCTGAACTGTTAGCAAACACGCTCGTGTTACATTCATATATATATTTACCGAGCTGCAATTTCACCATCACTCATTTATCACTATTAATATTTATCACATATTCATTGCTGAATCCTGCAGGAGGCAGGAGACGCATGTCATATAAGAACTAAGTTAAATGACCTGGCTCTCCATGAGTTCTCGTAGCTCAGTGGATAGAGCGTCCGCCCGGTGTTCGGAAGGTCATGGGTTCAAATCCTATCGGGACTCAGATTTTTTCTAGGTCCCACGCTCGTGTTACATACTTTCATATATAAGATAAGACAAGACCCAAAGATAGAAGGTATTAAAATCCTGGAAAAAGAAATCAAATTAAGTCAATTCGCAGATGACACAAATTTGTTTTGCGCAGATTTGGAAGCAGTTAAAGAAGCCTTGAAATTAGTCGATGAATTTGGAAGGTTGTCGGGGTTGATTTTAAACGTTAAGAAATCTAAAGCGATGTGGCTGGGGAAATGGGGAAAAAATAAAAACAATCCTTTAAAACTAAAATGGTGCGTAGCCCGGTGCGTATATTAGGGGTTCATGTTTCGTATAACGAATAGGAAAACAATGAATTAAACTTTCATCTGAAAATACGCAAGATGCAAACAAATTTAGATATATGGAAAACAAGAAATCTCACATTGTTTGGAAAAGTTATGATAATCAAGTCTCTAGGATTGTCACAATTAGTCTATTCAGCCTCGACGTTAAACGTTCCCAAGGATATCACATCAATTTTAAAAGCAAAACTATTTAGTTTTCTGTGGAACAACAAAAAAGATAAGATTAAAAGGGAGGGGCTTTACCAAGATATCCATAAGGGCGGATTGCGTATGGTAGACACAGAAATAATGTTCAAAGCTCTTAAATTGGCCTGGATCCCTAGACTCTTGTCGCCAGGAAATCCAAAATGGAGAACAGTCCCAGATTACTATCTAAAAGGAGGAACAACTACTTTTTAACAAAAAAAAGACGTGTGGAAAAAGCGTTTCGCCTCCCTTAAAACTCTTTGTAAAGAACCCAAGTTTAAAGAATTTCAATTTAAATTTATGCACGGAATTATTGTTACAAAAAGAGAACTTTTTCGTTATGGTATTCAGTCAGATGATGACTGTATATATTGTGGCGAAAAGGACTCCATTGACCATACTTTTAGTGAATGTCCTTTTGTAAAAAAAATTTCACATGAGATCATCAGTTGGTTCAATGTAACGAACAAAACTCACTTCAATCCGTCCGTGGAAGAGAAACTGTTCGGTGTTACATCCGAACAATTTGGAAAAAATGTAACGAAGAAATTTAACTACACGATGCTTTTCATGAAATACTACATCTACACTAATAAACTGCATACTAGTTCAATCCTACTTGCTGATTTTGTAAACAAAATTTCACTTAAATACAGAATCGAACATATTGAAGCATAAATGATATGAGAAACAAAGATGTCTCCTCCACCTTCCTGTTATTCCCACAATTTTCACTATAATTAAAGTAACTCCTAATCATTAAATGTATGAAGTATTACGTGTATTAATGTATATAGGATGTAGCATATGTGTTCTATGTACTATCGAAATGGTAACATTTAAGAGTTGTAATTATTTATTGGTAAATTAGTAGTTTATTGTAAGAAGAAGAAATGTATTTATTTTTATAAAATTGTTAAGTGTATGACTAATAAATAAAGCTGTTGTTAACATTTAAAAAAAAAAAAAAAAAAATACTTTCTCTCGGACCGAAATATCCAGACAGTTACTTCTTCCATTCTCCAAGATTAAGTTTTCAACGTAAGTTATGGTCAATTTAATCCAAATGTTACAATTGACTTATCACCAGCTACTTCCAACTCATAATCTTCCCTTCAGTTTTACTTCAATTACATGTTACAAGCAATTGGACTCGTAAGCCACACATGTACGCATTGCGGACCTATTTTTAATTATGTTGAAAGCTTGAGTGTGTGGGGGTTTCATTATGTTTGTGGGCGCCACTTATAAAACGAGGAATGTTCACACATCTCTTTGGTGTCCGGTCGTTTCGATTCAAGTCGTTTCGATACAAATGTAAAGTCGTTTCGATACACATCTAAAGTCAATGCGATATACACTGAAGTCAATTCGATACAAACTTGTAGTCCTTTTCGTAGGACCTCGTAGCAAAAGTAAACTAGAAGAAATATCCAAATGAAAGTGTTTTAGTCTCCTCACACATCCGACAGCGATCGAAAGCCAACAAAAAACTTTATTAATATAGGCATAAAGGCATTGCCGTATATAAGGCTAAAATGCTCTGAAAAGTGTCAAATTTGTTCTAATAAACTAAACGTTTCGGGCTTGGCCTTTTTTCAGTCGGTGGATTTAGCCACGCCATACAAAACGCTGCATGCGTACGGACGGCACGGAAAGCGCGCACATGAAGTGCTCAGTAAACAAATAGGAAAACCACTGTTTTAGCAGCAAAGTTTCTTTAGCGAATCAAATTATAGTTTAGGTAATTTAAGGTTGTATCGAATTGACTTCAGTTTGTATCGAATCGACTTCGGTCTGTATCGGATCGACTTTAGATGTGTATCGAAACGACTTTACATGTGTATCGAAACGACTTCGATTTGTATCGAAACGACTTGTATCGAAACGACTATTGATTTATGTTTGACTCATAATTAAAGTGCGTCTTTCCAATTGTGCGAATGTTTGTGGCCGCCTTTCTTTAGAACGAGAAATATTGACACAGTCCCCACGTTTTTCGCCTACGCCGGTATTTGTGTTATCTGACTCATCATTAGCGTGCGTCTTTCTTTTACAGCTGTGCGAATGTTTGTGGCCGCCTTTCCGCTTTAGAACGAGAAATATTCACACAGTCCATTCGCTTTTTATTATTTATTGTGTTAGCTGCTTGAGTGCTTGGGGGATTCTTTATGTTTGTGGGCGTCTTTTTTTTAGATCGAGGAATCACACACTTCATTTGCCTTTTTATTTGTGTATTTGTGTTGGGGTTTCGTTATGTTTCAGATGTTTGTGGGCTCTTTTTTTTAGAACGAGGAATATTGCCTGTTTATTTGTGTATTTGCGTTGGCCGCTTAAGTGTTTGGTGATTTGGTTATCAATCACACACTTCATTCGCCTGTTTGTTTGTGTATTTGTGTTAGGGTTTCGTTATGTTTGTGGGCTCCTTTTTTAGAACGAGGAATATTGCCTGTTTATTTGTGTATTTGTGTTGGCCGTTTAAGTGCTTGGTGATTTGGTTATCAATCACACACTTCATTCGCCTGTTTGTTTGTGTATTTGTGTTGGGGTTTTGTTATGTTTGTGGTATCTTTTTTTAGAACGAGGAATATTGCCTGTTTATTTGTGTATTTGTGTTGGCCGCTTAAGTGTGCCTGTTTATGGTGTATTTGGTCTATTTGTGTTGGCCGCTTAAGTGTTTGGGGGTTTCGCTATGTTTGTGGGCGCCTTTTTTTTAGAACGAGGAATATTCACACACCTTTTTCGCTTGTTTATTTGTGTTAAACTCGTCATTAGCGTGCATGGTTGCTTCTCGGCTGTGCGCGTGCAATTAATGGTTGCTTCACCGCTGTACCGTTCGTCACGAGCCGTCTCGGATCGTCGCGGTCCGCACCAACTTGGTGACTCGTCTCGGATCGTCACGATCGGCCGACTTTTTCATGGGTAGGTGTACAATACCTGAAGTTCACTTCCGCTATCCCTTTTCGCGACATGACTTCCGGTGTGACGGTCGAGACAGTCGGTAACGACTCGTGACGGGTCGTAACTACCCTGCAATCTGTCACGATCCGTCGCGAACCGTCACCCCTTTTGCGACCCGTTGCGGATCGGGTGTATTGGACATGAGTGCAGTCAGTACGACGAATTCACCAGGATAAGCAACAAATAGTTTTCACGCAGAAAAGCAAATTAACAATACCAGTCAACAGCTGCTGTGCATTGTCTTATAACCAGGCGTTTTGACAATATTGTCGGTCAATCTTCTGACATTTTTCTCATAATTACCTAGGCTTAAACAACTAAAATATTTCATCAATGGCCTGTTTTCTTTCCAAAGGAAGGCTTGGCTAACTGTTTATCGTGTTTTTTTTTTCGGTATACTATTCCCAGTAATTTTATGTTTAATTGTTTGTTTATATTTTTTACCTGATAGTAACCTGAGTTAAGTTCCATTTATCTTAAGTCGACTTTTTACTTACCAAATCAGACATTTTATAAAGTGATACAATCATTTTAGAAACTATTGTAAAAAAAAAAACCCGTTTACTCATTTCTCTTGGAACTAGCACCTTCTGTTAGGAGGTTTTCTTAAGGAAAACGTGAACTATGGATATCCGCATATGCTGCACTAAGAAAGTAAGAGATCAACAAAACTCTATGGACCAGCTGTTGATCACAATCATGAAAATGAACGTTTCAAATTAATGCCCGCTCATCTTACGTCACTGTCGAGTTAATTATTCAGACTCTTTATGAACTAAGATCTAATGCTTGCAATCATCTGTACCTTCGTTTATTAATCAACAGTTAATAGACTTTAATCTGCCCGTGCCGGGATTACTTTTTATGGTAGATATCTTGCTATAAAAAGCCTTGCCAAACTTTGTGACAGGTATGTACCCCACGGTACATTGAAATGGAAAAAAAAAATAATATGTCTTTCATGTTTTTAACCAAACGTTTTTTGCAATGCACCACTCTGGGTATAAAAAAAATATATTATTAAAATGTTAAAGTGATTGTTCTCTCTACCATTCGGTCGGAATTTTTAAACCCATCTATGATGCCATTCTGTGTATACCGAAAGATAACATTTCCATGACTATTGAAAGTTTGATCACTGATTTTATCGGCAAAATATTTTGACGTTTGTCGCCCACAGCCAATGCGGTTTCTTTTTCTCTTTTTCTCTTGAATCTACACATCGCCAGCAGGAGTTTTGCGAAAAAAAAAAAAAAAAAAAAACTTGCGATTTGAACAAATTAATCGCGCTTGTGAAAATGATTTTTAAATAATTTTAAATTGCCGCCGTTTTTTTTTCTCCCTTTGCCTTTTTAAGGATGATTCGAGGAAGAAACGAAAATATGTAAAACTAAATGTTTTGAGGAATCAGTCGTTTGACTTGAAAATAGCAAGTATTATTATATGGCAATATAGTCTTGAGGTAAATCCGAGCGTTCGGATTGGTTCTTTCTTAGTCGGGATTCTGCCATACGGACTATTTCCATGGAAACGGTCATAAGCTGTGTATTATTATTATTATTATTATTATTATTATTATTATTATTATTATTATTATTATTATTTTGGTTTCGAAAGCCGTTAAAGTAAAAATTTGCAACCAAAACTACGAAAAGAAAACGTGTAAATAGTCTCATTCATTGCAATGAAACTACCTAGAAGATTGATATTTTACAGAGCAAATATAGGAAACACGGACAAGAGTACAAGCCAGCAGCAATATCCAGTTTTCAGCGCAGAATATTGTCCAGAATGAGAAGAAGCGTCGAATTGTTATCGAGAGAGAGGAGGAGGATTGACTTTAAGACTGCCTCCTCATTAGCTGCGTATATGCTTGAATGATTTTCACAGCAACCAACTTCGAGATTTCTTCATCCATATTTTGCGATGCGCAAGTTAATATATTCCATGCAGGATCGACAGAAACCATTTTCCAAATTTCAACAAACTGCAACTGTTGAGACTTGTGACAAATTCGGTTACAAATCGTTCAAAGCCTTGTTTATACTCAACATGATTTACGTTCGTTGAATTTGATTTCAAACTCGTGGTAGTTTGTTTTTTTGAGTTGCTCGCGTCATCAAAAAGACACGGAGGAAGCATTTTGAATTCAAGTGACCGGAAGTGCGTTTTAACTGAAAACAAAAAAGCATGACTCGAGTGCCATATAATAAACTACTTACTAACCTAGCTAGCTCGAGCCGTACTGGGGAATATTGGCCCTCGGTCGTTTTCTACAGACCTCGCTAACACGACCTCGGGCCAATATTCCCCGGCACGGCCCTCGCGCTCGGTCAGTGAGAGGTTACTAGCTCTCCTTTGTCTGACTTTGTTTCGTTTATCAGTTGAGTTAAATATTGACTTTAAAGCTGTAATTCAAGGATACGATATGTAAAGAACTTATACAAACCTCATTAAATGCTTGCAAGAAGATTGTTGTCGCTCTCGTTTGACAGTAAGTAAGACGAATTCACCAGGATAAGCAACAAAGAGTTTTTACGCAGTAAAGCGAATTAACAATACCAGCCAACAGCTGTTGATCATTATCTTAAAACCAAACGTTTTGAAAATTTTGTCAGTCAATCTTCAGACATTTTTCTCCTAATTAGCTAGGCTTAAACATAAGCATAAGCATAATTTATTCACGATGAAAAATAAACAATAAAAATACATCGTAAGAAGGAAACACGAGGATAACCCTATAACGTTTCCAGAAATTAAAAACTAAAACAAGCTTCATGATTACATATTCACATAATTACATATTTACAAATTAAGAAAGGACTTCAATCTGGTTTTAAAAATGTTAAAAGATTCAGCTTCTACTACATGCGATGGTAGGTTGTTCCAATCCTTTACTATACGGACAAAGAATGAATATTTATAAGGATTTACTTTTGCGCTTTTCACAAATTGCAAAATATTCCAATGGTCTGTTTTCTTCCAAAGAAAGTTTTACCAGCTGTTTATCCTGATTTTGTTAGAATGTTATTTCTTGTAATTTTATGTTTGATTTTAATCGTTTGTATTCTGTACATGACAATAACTATGAGGTAAATTCCATTTAACTTATGTCTATTGTTACTTACCAATTCAGACTTTTTATAAAGTAATACAGTCATGTTAGAAACTAATGTGAAAAAACCGTATAATCCTTTTCGATGGGATTAGCACCTTTTCACATTTTCTTACGGAAACCGCGAACTAGGAACATCTCTCTGGGCCACATATCTTGTAAGAGATTAACGGAACTCTCTGGTCCAGCTGTTGATAACAATCTTAATGCTTGCAGATACATTGTTGTCGCTCCCTGTTGACAGTCAGTTCGACGAAGTCAGCAAGATAAGCAACAGTATAAGTTTTTACGCAAAAATGTATTAAAATAACCATACCATAATCTTAAGTGTCATTGTCAGAGAAAACCGGGCAGAACCAAAAGATCGAGGTCGGCGGTCGACCTTCATCTTTTCACAGTATAAAAGCTATCCGAAAAGATTAACAACCATGGTATTTGCCGAGGTAGGCGTTCGTTTTTCTTCGAGATATTACCTCATCATGATTTTGCCCTCTCAAACGGTATAAAATGGCCGAAATTTCTGAATTTTTTCACTTTAATTCTACAGTTTTCACGAGGTGCCAAATATCATTGCCGAATCGTTAAGGAGCGTGACCTAAATTTTAGCCGTTTTCAGCGAGTCGTTTTTCAAAAGTGCGGCAGTTTATTTCCACAAAAAGACGATTTTCTGATAGTCTTGTACACTGATATCAATATCCAGTTTAGTTAAAATTGGTATCTACAAGCAAATCGGAGAAATTGGTCTCGCAAAGTCCAAAAAAAATCATTGGTCAGACATATTTCCCGCCAAATGTTTAGCGAAGAATATCACCTTATTCCGACTTTCTGCGCTTGTTATCCATGATTTGCTGAAAGATCTGCACAAAATAGTTAGCTGGGCTGCAAAATAGAATATTTAAGCTGTGACATCGGGAATAACTTATGCAAACATTTCAAACTCGGCAAATTTTTGCCATTATCAAGACTAAATTTTCCCGCGAAAATTCTACTTTTAACGTCACGCTGCAAAAACAAACTGGATCCTCAGTTCGCTGCCATTTTTTGTTTTTATGTAGAGCAAACTGCAAGTTAACAGAGAGCGAAGCTTCACCCAAAATTTAATTTTGGGACTATCGCAAACGTCTTGTTTACATCGATTTTCTCGTTTTCGGAACGCGTGACCCGTTACAGATTAAAAGGTTACACGACTTTGCGGTAATTTCGATCTCACTTGCATGTTTCTCCATGGTTTTGAAAGCATTAACTGTTTTTTCGGATCTGAAAAGTCGCCCAGCAGTAGCTGGTGGTGGGTCAGTTTTTCTTCAATTATTAGCATGCAAACGGGATAGGGGAGGACAGACGTCAGAGGTGGTGTCTAATTTGCATGGTGTAGCTGGATGTAAACAATGAGGAAACGTAGGTTACGACGAAACTTCCCTGTTAGATCCGGCCAACGAAATGATCATAAAGGACAGACCATTTATATAAACATCTCAATACGTATAATCTTTGCTGGGTCACGATCTTTCTTACGTTCATTGTTGTCGTTTGTATCGTCGCAGGTTTGTACACCGTGTGTTTTTTTTGTTTCATTTCCTTCCTTTATTAGCCCGCGCACGCAATTGACCTGCGACCACTTGCTATGAAGCTTGAGATAGTGTTTTGCTGATTCAAAGGCTTTTAAGGTGTCTCGAGAACTCAGACCCGTAAATCTCTTCTGAATTTAGCAGAATTAATCGAAGCACTGAGGATCCACGGTAAAAAAAAAAGTATCCGAAACGTCACGCAAGGTACCTTGCGCCATTGTAACTAAACTTGGCTCAAATGGCTACTAAGCATACAATAAATTTGATAAATTTCATTTATACTGATAAAGCAACCAAACAATCATTCGAATGCTGGGTATTATTTCCGTGATCTTGGCAGAGGAATCTATCACCTTTAGCCTACACATACGGAACAGGCGTATTATTTTTGGCGTATTTTCGCCTCTGTTCGCCTAAATACGCAAAAAAAAATTACGCCTGTGCTACAGCCTTATCACCTCGGGATGGTTTTCTCCCTCTCTCTGGAAATTCTGCCTATGACATTGTATCGACGAACAGTAAACAGGACTCCTAAAAACAATCCTTGGTAAGCATGCTCTGTAAAATGTTGTCATAATTTTCGCGTCCTGAGCTTTCCTGACATGCAGAAAGTGAGTTTTTCGAGTGTGAGTTTTTGATACATCCAGAGGGTCTCAATTTTACGGGTCTGAGGTCTGGGTAGTTACATGTAAATGTCAAAAATAAAAACCACCCTATTTAAACCTTAAAGGACCCTAGTCAGCCTCCGCCATTTTTCGATGACATCGAAATTATTGATATAGCATGGTGAAGCGAATTCCTAGTGTTTTACTGTAAGCTGTGTTCCTGAAGGTATTCAGTATATATGTTGAGTAGTTTCACAGTGGTTTTTCTTCGTTTCGACAGGCTCCGAATAAAATATAATAACCAAATTCTCGCATGTGAACAAAAACAAAGGTGTGGCTGACTAGGGCCCTTTAACTCTTTTTTTTCTTTTAATTATCGTGCGCTGGCAAATGATGACTTAACACATGCTTTTTCATTTTAGAGCTTTTCAAGCTGATCAAGTATCCTTTATTATTCTGAGGAATTGCTCTTTCAAAAGAGGTACAATTTGACTCTGAGATAACATCTAGACTGAGCTTGTTGCTTTTGAGTAAATTTGGCAGTGTTTGCCAGTAGGGTAAGAAAACTACATATTTGAAAGTAACCCACCCTGGAATCAAATCATCCTATTTAACTGAAATTTTGCCAGACGAGATGTTATAAGTTGCGTTTACTTATCGAAGTCTTTAAAAAGCCCCAAGCTTCAATCAACTTGACTGTAGCGCTGCATATATACGATTTTCCTTCCTTGAATGCTGTGTTTTGTGTGTTTCTTTTAACAGATATCACGTTACAGGTCCATCTGATGGGGGTTGTCTGTCAATAAAAGCCTTGTCAAGACAGTTTTTTCTTCTTAAAAACCACATATAATGTTCCGTACTTATTTTTCCTTGTTTTGCTGCAAAGAACACCTCAAAACAGCACCAGCAGCAAAAAAAGAAATTTTGAAGGTTAATTACTGGTTAGAAAACTAAATGGAATTGAATATCGTCTAGGACAACACATTTTTCTTCCACCCCCTTGCAAAAAGAGTGTGGGTGGTGTGAGATGGGGGAGGGGGGGGGTTGGGTGTAGAGGATGGTAATGGTAATTCTTTCCGGCATATCATAGTTCACCTCTACACCCTCCTTGAATGGGGTAGAAAGGATAACACACTACCGTCTCAACAAAGATCGTTCCTTTTTTAACAATCCATTTCATTGTTTCGTTTTATTCAATCAGATCAGTTGATCCATCTTGTTTCTGTAGATATCCTCGAGCTGCCACCCCATTTATCTTAAAATGGATTCAACTACAGTTTGGCAGGGCTAATGAAAATTAATTTCCCTCCACAAGAATTTTTTTTTCATGTCGGGGAAGCATCTCGCAACCAAGGATTTCAGTACGATCTGTGAAAAATGTAATCCAAGTTTACATTCATGGATCACAAACATGCAGTCTCGTTCTTTATGAGCTTTTAAACAGTTGTCAATAGTAGCAGTAAAATAAACAAGAAATTATCAACACTAATATGGCGTAATTTCATTGCATTACAGCGGTTTTGTGATGAATATTGACAAGAGCAACAAGAAATTACTTTTGTTGAAAGTAAAAGTTTCAGAGCGGAATATAAGACCGTCGGTGTACAAACCTATGACGATCATATAAACGACAAAACCGAACGCAAGCAAGATCTTCTTGTTAAGTACCCGGCTGCAAATCTGACCTAGCAATGATAACACGTATTATCCCAGTGGTCTGTCTTCTATGATTCTTTCGTAAGTTACGTCGTATCCTATGTTTCCTCATTGTTTAAATTCAGCTGCACTAAATAGACACCACTTCTGACGTCTTTCCTGCACCATCTCGTTTGCATGCTAATAACTGAAGAAAAACTGACCCACCACCAACCAACCAATCAATCAGTCAATGAATCAAGAATCAATTAATAACTTTATTAATGTGTCTGGTAAATCTAGCTTACATATACGTAACATCTAACACCTAGGGGACACCTAACTACTAGTGAATTAAAAGTTAAGAAGAAATATATTAATCTGATCCAAAATACTAATGTTAGTAATAACCATTAAAATATGCTGTATTTTAAAACTGGTTCCTAAAAGATATCTTAACATATCAGTATCCCATAAATCCATGCTAGCTATAGCTTCCTTAAAACCAAAGGTTGAAGACTAATCCCCTCCCAAAACCACTATTTTCAATCCATGAGTAAAATCCTTAATTCCATAATTACTGCCCTTTAGGATGTTTATACAATAAAATATTATCTCACAAAATCCCAACTAGATCTAATTTTCGGATTTTAGCTTTAAACTTATTTAAAAATTCCGAATTCCTGACATTCTTATCTAACCTTGACGCACTGCTAGGCGATTTTTCTAATCCGAAAAAATAGTTAACGTTTTCAAAACCATGGAGAAACCTTCAGATGAGATTGAAATTGCAGCCCAGTCGTCTAACCTTTTAATCGATCTGTAACACGTCACGCTTTCCAAAAACGAGAAAATCGATGTAAACAAGACGTTTGCAGTAGTCCCAAAATTAATTTCGGGTGAAGCTTCGCTCACTGTTAACTTGCAGTTTGCTCAACATAAAAACAAAAAGTGGCAGCGAACTGAGGATCCAGTTTGTTTTTGCAGCGAAATTTAGTCTTGATAATGGCATAAATTTGGCGAGTTTGAAATGTTTGCATAAATTATTCCCGATGTCACAGCTTAAATATTCTATTTTGCAGTCCAGCGAACTATTTTGTGCAGATCTTTTAGCAAATCATGGATAACAAACGCAGAAAGTCGCAATAAGGTGATATTCTTCGCTAAACATTTGGCGGGAAATATGTCTGACCAATGATTTTTTTTGACTTTGCGAGACGAAATACTCCGATTTGCTTGTAGATACCAATTTAAACTAAACTGGATATTGATATCAGTGTAAAAGACTATCAGAAAATCGTCTTTTTGTGGAAATAAACTGCCGCACTTTTGAAAAACGACTCGCTGAAAATGGCTAAAATTTAGGTTACGCTCCTTAACGACTCGGCAATGATATTTGGCACCTCGTGAAAACCGCAGAATTAAAGTGAAAAAATTCAAATATATCTCAGCCAACTAATAAGGGGCCAAATATTATCGCACGAAAATAAGAGTTTCTGGAATATGTACGAAGTATCTTTTAGGCTCACCTAAAATTGGCCGAGATTTCGGCCATTTTCGACCGCTTGAGAGGCCAAAATCATGATGAGGTAATATCTCGAAGAAAAACGAACGCCTACCTCGGCAAATATCAAGGTTGTTAATCTTTTCGGATAGCTTTTATACTGTGAAAAGATGAAGGTCAACGGCCGACTTCGATCTTTTGGTTCTGCCCGGTTTTCTCTGACAATGACACTTAAAATTCAAGTGCTAACTGCCAAACAATTTTCCAGAAATACAGCGTTTGAAGCGACCAGCATTCGCGGCTGTGATTTCGAGCAACAGTCACGCTGTTTGCTCCACGCCGATTGGATGCATTCTTTACCATCATCCAATCAGGGTGGAGTAACAGTGTGACTGCGGATGAGCTTTCAGAATGTCGTTCGAACGCTAAGTTAACATAAAATGACTTTCAAGGAGCATTCAAACATCTAACAAGCAGTTTCCTCAATTTAACGGAGGGGAGTTTCAGTGAACATCAAAACAGCGTGGTACAAAATATCTTGTTGTCATAAATTAATCGTGATGTGATGCGGTTGCGGTCAATTACAGCCGTGAATACTCGATGAGAGGTTTTCGCTCGGGTGAACAGTTTATTGTGTTGACCTCAGTACGTTTTTTAAAACAGAAAAATTTTTAAGCTTAATAGCCTTTGGCAAAATACTCTAATCTGGTAGCTCACGTTGACTCCTCCCTCTACAATACTTCCTAAATGACATTAAAACATCTTCCACATAAATTTCACTCGCAGCACTTTACTTTCCAATGGAATCTACCAGTAGGTAAATCGAATGTTGACACGTTTCTGACGTAGAAGACGTAAAAAAAAGTTTTTTTGCCAGTCTGCATTTTGTACTCAGTCTGCAGTCTGCATTTTGTACCTACACCTGTAGTCTGCATTTTGTACCCGGTCTGCAGTCTGCAGTTTGCACTGACTGGAGCTTGAAAGGTTGATCAAGAAGCCATCAGGAAAACTCAAATTATGAACACAGTGTACCTCAACAGATCCATGCTGCGGAACAAAGAGGAGCAGCAAAATAGCACAATTCCAGCTGAAATGGTTGCAGCTAAAAGGGCCAAACACAGAAGGATATGAAAGTTCCTTAGAAATGTATGAAGATAATTGAATACCATTCTTGAGAGACAAAAGGAGAATCTGTAAAGGTCGGTGAGGCAGGTATGGAAGATTTATAATGAATTGGCCACGCATAGCAGAGAAAATTAACAACAATATGATCCTGATAATGCTACAAGTAACTTCATCAAATGTCAACATGAAGATTAGATGCCACTGGGTGTTTCACTCCCAAAAGGCTAAACCCTCTAACCTCACTGGAAAGAGAAATGAGAGTGAAGTCATAAAGCTGGGTCAGAGATAGAGCGGTTGGCAGCCAAAGACAAAAGCACATTTGGAATTGGACACTTATGTTTGGGACACATCAGAAGAGCATGGTCAGGAAAGTCACACACATCGAATAATAATATTGAGCAGCTACATTTCCTGGAATAGTTCCACTCCTTGAAACATGATCTTTTGCCTTGTTGCATGGTTGAGAATGAGAACTGAACAAAAGCAAAGAAGCAGAACTAGAATGGAGATCAAGATGGGTAAAAAATTGTTTGAGACCGCAGATAATCTTGGCACTGCTCCAAGTTAACCAGCCTTGCTCCAGAGCATTGTGGAAGTTCTTCACATTTGGCCAAAAATAGGTAATGGACCAATCCATTAACAACTGAAGATTGCCTGTGGCTGCCACCTTGCAAACTTCAAGATAGCCACTGCTATCTGTTATTTTGCATTTTGTTACTCATGGGCATGTAATAATTGTGCTGTTACATGCACATGTACCTAAAAAGGTAATAAAATGTCTGTATATTTGTATGCATCAATTACCTTTAAAAACAATGAACCTTTATAAATTCAAATATTCATTAACTGTTAAACTTATTTAAACTAACCAATAAAATGAAAGACAGACATGATATAACAAAAAATAAACTAAAACATAGTGTAGACAAACACTTCCCTAAAGATCACAAGCTCAGAAAAATCTTCAACCTCCAAACCATCAAGATCAGCTACAGTTGCATGAGTAACACAAAGCAAATTATCAACAACCACAACAAGCCTATTTTTGAATTCATCCAGACAAGCTTGTACAGTGTAAATCTGCAGGTAACTCTAATGACAACAAATCATGCATGTATTGTTTTTTATTTGTAACTGCAGTAATTATTGTACCGTTTTGTAAGTAGATTAAGTGCATTGTAAGTAATTACATGTATGTGTGTTTGCAATAAAAAAAATCATGCGCAACTACGGACAGAAGAGCACATGCCCACTTAACAGAAACTGCTTCCAATCATCAGTCATCTACGAAATAACCATCAAACATCACGACAATAACACTTCCAAAACATACATTGGACTTACAGAAAACAACTTCAAGAGATACAGAAACCACACTGCATCATTCCATGACGAAAACACAGAAACTCTACCAAATTTTAAATCAACTGTGGACCTTATCTTTCATTACTTAACAAATGTAATGAACTTGTATCTTCTTGCTGCCACAGAAACAAAGCGTTGCTATGTACGTAACAACTAACCATTTGAACATTTGAATTTTCTGTTGTTATTGCAAATATGAACATTTGACAGTTGCAATTTTGAATTGTAATGTATGCACACTACCTCTCAGGAATATCTAATTAAGCTTCTCTTTGGTGATAGTAATTTTTCTTTTGTTATTGAAACTGTTAATTGTTTTTTTATTTGAATTTAAGTTTAAATAGCTTATTCTGTCATATACTTTTATTTTTGTGTGTAACCCTTGGAGATCAATTAAGGAGTTGTATGACACACTTGTCATGTAGTTTTAATGTATCAAGCATTGTATTTTAGAACACTGAAACACAGACTTCCTTTTTAACAAATAGATTCCATGTTGCCGTGTGTCTGTTCAGTAGTAATAGATCACAGATGATGTCAAAATGTGGTAAGAACAAAGACAAAACCAGGAGACGGCCGAGTGTGTCACTGATATTTGTTCTACATTTTGACGTCTTCTGTGATCTATTACTGAACAGATGCACGGCAACACCAAATCTATTTGCTTCATATAATAACAAAACAAACTACTAGAAATAAAGCTCTATTTCAACATAACGCGAAAACTGGCCTTTGTCCCCTTTGGCGCATACAAAAAAGCCATTTGACGTAATCTATTATCTATACAAAATGAAGTTATCTCATTGGTTGCTATGCATAGCAAAGAATTGTGATTGGTCCAGGAAATTCATGCCACTATCAAACCTGGTTTGAGCATCTTGAGATGGTCTCTCCTTGTGGAATGAAAACTTACAGCAAAAGAAGAATTGAGCTGTGAAATCTACAAATTTTAAAGGAAATGCTGGAAAAGTCAAGTCAGTTTTTGTCATCAGAGCAGCCCTGCGAGCTGAAAAGCTTGGACGTTGTGTTAAATATTGCAGGAGCTGAGAAAATATCCTACATGTTGGAAAACTTGTGGTTGCAGTCAACCTAGAGGCCATTTGATTTGAGTTTTGAACAAAAGGAGAATTTTTAGCGGTGAAAATTTTTGTCTTCTGTGGTTGGTGATTCTCAAATCAGTTTGATATAATGTGGGAGACACATTTTAGCCGTGAGCTGTGGTTAGCTATACTGAGGCCCTGTTAGGGTAAATTCCAACAGGTGACATGGCTCTGAAACGGCGACATGAAGGAACTGAAATGACGACGAACGACAAGCCGCTCACATGAAATTATGACAGTGACAAAGAGAAAAGAGAAATCGACAGGGACATTCGCGCTTCAAAAATTAGACAGCGACTTGCAGCACATTCTGGCAGAAGAAATTGCATTTCACAATAAAGTTAAACTTTCCGTGATTATCGACAGTCTACTGTGTGTCTTCTGACTCTCTTCTGTCATCTTCTCTTCTCATCTTTCATATCAGTACATGCATTATGCCTTTACGGTCACGGTATGCGCTCAACATTTATGGATCATTTATCAAACAATAACCTTTAGGAGGTCACCGTAAGCTCCACGTGCGTGCTAGAGTTTCTTGACCTTTCTTGCTTGTTTTACTGTTTACGTGAAAGTCTTTTCTCACTCGAAACGGCTGAGCGGCCTTTTCTGGCTATGCCAAAACACCGGAAGGAAAAGGAGAGAATGGAGAAGAAAAAGGGGGAAAAGTCTGGCAAATCAGGTAGGGAGAAGTAAACTTCATTGACGTCTACTTGACACTTCTTCGAGAGGTGTCAGAATCACAAGGACCGGCAGGTTCTAGCATCTTCTAGCTTCTTCCAGGCGCTCAGTTAGCTGAGGCTCAGGGCGAAAAACAGCGTGCGAAAAAAATAAAAAAAAGACGCCGTTTATGCTAGCAAGACCCTTACGGAGATTATCTGGCAGACTGGGTGTTTGTTTTTCTCCTGCTGGACTGAAACAACGGACGGAGACTAGGACTCAAACTATCAGACTTCCTATGTGTGTAGATCAAACTGTACGTTCCCATTTTAGAAGTTATGTTCCCGGTTAATTCAAGGGTTCTTTGTATTAAGTTTAAATGTGATACAACCAACTAATAGCTACTCGCTTAGCCAATATTCTAAGTCTGATGAAAAAATGAAACATAGCCTTGCAGATTTACCCTTTTCTGGATCTTTTCTCTCTGTATTCCCATGCCCCACTTTGCAAGGCTTTGAGTTTGGTTGATAATTATCCGAAAATAAAATGTTTCGGTAATGTTCCAGTCAAATCGAAGCTTCAACATCCCCCCTAGGCAACGCCCCGGGCATTTAAATTTTTGGAAAATTTTTGTTCAAATTCCTCCCTCACCGGGCGGAAAACCTGTTCAAATGCCCCCACCCTGGGGAAAATTACCAGATTACTGTTAACTTTTCAGTAGCTTCTATTAAGCTTCTGAAGCTTTGCATCTATAAAACATGCCCGGTTTATTAGACAACACTTATCAGGGCTGGATACAGACTAGTGCAACTAGTTTCCAGAAACTAGTCAAAATATCTAACAATAAAAAAATACTAAGAAAAATAAATCATGCTAGAAGATGTAAATTCGTCGCAGGTGTTTCATTGTAATACAGAACAGAATTTGTTAATTCCAGACTTCAACTGCACTGCATTTTCTGCCAGCCTCCAGCGGACCAGCACCTTGCGTTCCATTGTGACCGCCTGACCTGACCTTTGCCCCTACCCCCTCCGTAGACCTTTGCTCAAAATGTGCACTAGTGCAAAATTTCAATTGTTTCTTGTGAACTAGTCAAAAGTCTCTTTCATTGGCTGAGCACGATTGTGCACCAGTCAAGTTCTCTTCTCATTGGATGCTGCGTTTGCGGTGCACTAGTCGTGAACTAGTCAATATGGCGTCACTTTCAGGGCAGGTCGAGCGTCAGCCTGTTTGTCGAAAGGAAGATTGTTCACCGTTTGATATCGGTACTGTGTATAAAGGCATTGCTTCGTTTTCCGATGCTGAAAAGTTTCGATTTATTGAAAGCGTTTGGAAGCCAGATCTGCTGTTCGAGTTTCCGGCTTCGAAAGAAACTTCTGGAAAGCAGCGAAAGTTTCGACAGGAATGGCTCGTGAAATACCCTTGGCTTGTTTATTCAAAGTATTTAGATGGTGCGTTTTGTTTGCCTTGTGTCTGTTTCGGAATGGAGTGTGGCAGAAATGGCGCCAAATTAGACAAACTGTTCCGATCCCCGCTTACATTTTGGACAACGGCGTGTAGCAGGATGGAAAGTCACGCGAGCGGAAAGTCAGAAATTCACAAATTTTCTGTTATGGCAATGCAGAATTTCTTGAGTGAAATGAGAAGGCAAACTACCCCCATTGATCAGCAGTTGAGCCGGTTGATACAAGCCCAGATCGATGAAAATAGAGAGAAAATGAAATCGATTGTGAAAACTGTAATCTTTTGTGGTCAAAACAACATTCCGTTGAGGGGGAAACGAGATGACAACCCTGATGACAGAAATCTTCAAGGAAACTTTCAAGCCCTTCTGGAGTTCCGTATCGACAGTGGCCATTTAAAACTTAAGGAACATCTCGAGAATGCGCCAAGAAATGCCACCTACCGTTCGAAAACGATACAGAACGAGATTATCGAGACCGTGGGGAATTATATTTCTTCAAAGATCATTGCGGAAGTTAAACAAAGCAGAATGTTTTCTGTTATGGCTGACGAGGCAGCGGATGTTTCCAACAAAGAAAACCTGTCTCTTGTTCTCCGTTATGTCGACTCTTCAAAGAATATTCGAGAGGAGTTTGTTGGTTTTTACCTTTGTGGAGAGGAAACAACCGGTAACGCAATCAAGGAGTTGATAATTAATACAGTGCGTGACCTTGGTTTGACCATGGATAATTGTAGAGGTCAATCTTATGATGGTGCTGGAAACACTGCTTGTTATGTACAGGTAACAGATCGTGTTAAGTATTATTTTTTATAAAATCGTTTTTAGTAATGCCAAAAAGTCAAGAATTGCTAAGTTTTAGGTATTGAAAGCAAATTGTTGTACTAAATGTTTCAAGTGTCATGGAAAAAATTATTTTGGTGGAAACTAGTCACGAAAAATGCTGGATCCACCCCTGCTTATCTATATATTGTTAATACAAATCGTTCTTAAACACCGTCAAATACAGAACACAGCTTGTGTAGGCGTTTGGTTTTCAACCAATTTGCCTCTAATATGCAATCTTTTCCTTTAAATTCATCAAAGTTTGTCTCCGCCATCTCCACCATGATTTATCAACTCACGTGGAATCAGCATGACTTGTAACATGAAATCGAAGCGATCAAATTCCCCTCCCCCTATAAGTGGTGATCAAATGCCCTCCCTCCCGGGCAGGAAAAGGCATCAAAATGCCCGGGGGGATGTTTAAGCTTTGATTTGACTGGTACATAACAGAATTACGAGAACGCGCTTACGTTAAACATTCTATAGTTAAACATTTCCGATATTGATATTAGTAGCGTTGGACGAAATTCTGACAGCGACATGTGAACCTTCCGAAATTGCAACGTGGAAAGGTTTGAAATTCAGACGGGGGACATAAAGAGCCCCCCTAACAGGGCCTCTATACTTAGTTCGCTGCTGTGCCCTGAATTAGACTGGAATACTCGCCAGACTAATAGACTGGAATATTTGCTGGGAAAGCAAGGTTATGTGTTTATTTTAAAAGTGATGTTTTCATGTTTCATTCCTGACATCAATCAGTATGTCAACAGTTATTTTGAGACTGGGAAAAGTTGAATTTGTTAAGTAAATTAATCTCAGAAACATTTGGGGTTAGGATTTGTTAAATTCGCGATAAAGCTTGAGTATTTTTTCTGAATCTTTTTCTAAAACAAATGGCTTTATCTTTCTTCTTCCTGCTTCTCGAACCTATTCAATGCCTTGGCAAGACTTTTTTGTACTTTTTTTTTGTCTTTTGCCCAGCCACATAAAATATTATCTAAATTCTCAAAAATTTCAGCCATTTTAAAACACAGAGGCAAAACCTCTTCAATGATGACATCTGTATCACCCACTAATGTAATAATCAACCCCTAATGTAATACTAACCACTAGTGTACTAAAAATCAACCACTAATGTAATACTAACCACTAATGTAATAAAAATTAGACCACTAATGTAATAAAAAAGCTAACCACTAATGTAATAATTCTTTAACCACTAATGTAATAAAGGAGCTAACCATTAATGTAATACTCTTTTAACCCCCAATGTAATAAACATCCAAAGAGTAGAGAGTTCATCTTATTTGGTACAGTATTGTTTGTAAGTTCAATACCGTCCATAGTATGCCATCATAGATGGCATAACCGAATCAAAATAAGTTAAATCAATCTCTTTAATAAAACTTCAATGGATGCCTAGGCCCCAAAACACACAATGCCTGGCACACAAGACACAAGACTAGATGTCTTGGTACGTTTTCGGATATTTTTTTTAACATCAGTATGTTTTTTTCCCAGACAGAACGCCATAGCTTAATTAAATTCTACCGCTCAAGGTGTTACTTGTGTTTTATTTATGAGGCAAACTGAGTCTGAAAGTGTGAAACCTCTAGGCGTAAAAATAGACAGTAGACTTATCTGCAGCGTATGTTAGAAAGCCAGTTAGAGAATTAGTGTGCTGATTAGTTAAACCAGCTTTCACATGAGCGTTTGCAATCAATTACTGCACAATTTTAAACCATAAAGGAAACTGAGTTTGTTTGTGATTTCACTAATAAGTTTTAGCAGCGTGAATGTTAGCCTTTGGAAAAGTTAAGAAAATTTTGATTGACTCACAAACTACATGAAGATGGCCTGAAGAGCGCAACAAAGGAGTGTCAAAGCGCAGACACTTTGAATACACTCAACTGGGTTTAGAATTATTTTATTACACAGCAAATTTTTTACAGCCACCTCTCCACAGCTGGAACGGTCACTAAAGTGCACCCCAATTGCTGAAATAACCTTTCAACAACAGCCAGTTAATGGGAGTAGGGGGGAGGGGGGTTAAAAATGAATTTAAGTTAAATTTTAGGAAGTGTAAGGGGGGGGGGATTAAATTAACACATAAAAAACGTTTTGGAACACCACCAGACAGTTGAACGCCCCCGAAAGGGCACCCCAGGTTGGTGGTATGTCTACCTATTTCTAACTTCAAATTGTAGTTTTAGAACAACATCAAATCTTCAAAGTGTCCCATTTCCATTAATTTTTACTTATCCCTTGAGAAACACTATTTATCCCCAAAACATTTACAAAACAGCCCAAAATGTAGATATGTAGGAAAAGAAGACAGATTTGTGACTGCTTGAAACATGAACGAGATATATTTGAATTAAAACTATAATACCCAGCTAAAATATGGCCTGCATGTGAACCCCTGCCTTAATCAGAAATAAAGTGTATTCATTCGTTCATTACGTCACTTACAATATAAAGTAAAGTTATTTACATGTCCAGCAATAAAATAGTCAAAAGAATAAAACTTAGCTATACTTATTTACAAGTTCTCATTAAACTTATAAGATGAGAGAAAACATGTCAGGGAGGAGCTGATTGGGTTATTCCAGAAAAAATCCGCATCCCCCCCCCCCCCCGACGGATGGGATTCTGGAAATTCTCGCAGGAGGGGGGGTCAAATACTCTGGAAATCCAGGCGGGAGGGGGGGGTTGAACTTGAAAAAGTCTTCTGCAGGGGTCATTTTGACCGATAATTCACACGATTCGAACGTTTAGTTCAGTGACAGTTCATCGCTCTCAGACCCCGAAAATAGTACAAATATTTTGTTCAGATATTTCTCACCTGACAAAAATGATAATCTAAGTTCCTTCGCAGGCCCTTTTATAGCAGAAAACGCGAACATCAAGATACTAAAGAACGAGCAACGTTGTTATGTTGCAACGAAGAGTTTGAAACGCCTGACACATTTCTACTCGTACCCAGACCCAGTGCGCCACTGTTGTGTAATTTCACGTTAATAGCCCCATTGAAATCTTGTTTGTTTTGTGTAAATTATGATAAATATAACTAGGCATACCTATCGATAGAGTGCCAATGAGCAAATAATTTGTGATGTAATAAGGGTTTATTAATACAGCATGACGGGTATTTGGTTCTCTTCTGATACAAACATTACTGAGAGAAATAATGCTTTTACCGGCCGGTAACATGACACCCCTTGGGGGTAAGGCTGCTTTCGTTCGTCACGCAATCCAGTAGGATATTGAGAATACGCTGATTCGAGGAGCATCGTCAGTCAGTTTGACAGGGTCCATCCTAAAATTTGAAGTAGAGGGCCGGAGAAAAACTTTGAGTAGGCGGCGGACAATCAAAAGAATATAACTTAGCTATACGTATTTACAAGTTCTCTTTAAACTAAAAAGATGAGATGGAACATGTCAGGGAGGAGCTGATTCCAACCTTTAGCTGTTCTTGGGAAGATAGAAAACTTAAACCATCACATCCTTCTTACAGTAAGGTTCAACAAACTTTAGCCTATCACGTACGGCTCCTAGTGCGAGTCTCGTTGCTAAAATATAATAAAATATAATTAAACAACTTACCTTTTTTTATTACCGATCCATAATCAGAGTCTGCGTTGCCGAGGAAATACTACATAAAATAGCAATAGCTTATTTATTACAAAAGTGGTTAAAAAAGTATTACATTAGTGGTTAGCTCTTTATTACATTAGTGGTTGAAAATTTATTACATTAGTGGTTAGCTTTTTTATTACATTAGTGGTTAATTTTTATTACATTAGTGGTTAGTATTAAATTAGTGGTTGGTTATTACATTAGTGGGTGATACAGGGGCAAGTTTAAATGAATCCGCAACTTTTTCTTTCCGGATTCAAAAGTTTCCCCGTCCACATGTTACTGCATGTGCGGATTTATTATTTTCCAATCTTGAGAGCGGATTAAAAAATATCCGGACTCGCCGGATGCGTGTGGACGGAAGCCGTATCAGGAACGAAAAAGTTGTGGATTCAAAAATAGCTGGATTCGTGGTTGGGGCCTCACTGGACAATGCGGGAAAACTGGGGTACAAAGAGTAGGAGAGAATATATAGTGGAAAAAATCAGAGAATGCATGGAAAAAGTCTCACCGAAATCGCAATAAGCTTTACGACTTCATTTCACGACGAAACGCGCCAACAAACGCGCATGGCAACGGAAAATCTACATGCAGTCCAGTCCACGAAAAAGATAAAAAAAAAAAAAATGCAGAAACAGGAGAAACAATATGTCGTAACGGAATTGACAGTGACAAACTAACAGGTTAAGAGAATGTCGAGGTCACGTGACAAAATGTCTCGGTACATGACAGGAACAGAATCGGGAAGCAATATTTTAAGTCAAATTTAATTTTTTTCAATAAATAAACAAATATAACTACACCTTGGTACAGCATTACCAGATTCAAAGTCTAAAAACACAGCATATAGCTTATTTGGGCAATAGATTAATACGAAGACTTAAACTTCATGAGGTTTGTCCTTTACCAATATGACATGGTCAAGTCGAGATCATGCCGCTGCTGATTTCCCTTTCGTAAACCGTCGATGCTATTTTTAACGGTCGATGCCATTTTTAAACGGTCGATGCCATCATTGGTAACCAAGCTTTTCAGAATGAACGATACCATATCTGCTTTAGTTTCGGCCTGGACAAGGTAGAAACTGGTATAATTTGTTGATGGAGTAAAAATAATGCACTCACCAAATGCCTTAATTGTTCATATTCACACTGGTTTGCTTGCGGTTACCTCTTATTTGATGTTTGGGGCAACTCTATTATTAATGTTTCAGAATGTCACGGTTTATAATTAAACTTTTGGGGAGATTTGGCGGATCAACCTGGCAGTGTAGTGGTATAAGAGGGATGTCAGGAAACAGAGGTTCCGGGTTCGATACTATGTGGTTACTTGCAAATTTTCCTTTTTCTTTAAATTAGTAGACAAAAATTCGTTTACAGTTAGAGAAAATTTCTAAGTGTCGCGAAAATGGCATCGACCTTTTACGAAAGGGAAATGCGCATTGCCGCTCACAACTTGCACTGCGTGGACAGTCTTATGACAAAGTGTATGCCAAGAAACCGTGTGTTCTCCAGTGTCAAGTTGCCGAGAGTTTTGATAAGTCGAGAGTTTAGCGATCTACATACAGTGAAAGGTTTGTAAAGTCTATCACGAGAGAGTAAACTTTCCAGAGCAGTTCGTTTGTCGCAATGGTTAAGAAGAAACCGTTCCTAAAGGAAAGAAAAATAATAAGTGGATAGTTCAATATGGCAATGTAAATAGGCATGTCATACGGTCTGATTCACAAATTTTCAAAATAAAAATAAGCACCTTCTTTG
This sequence comes from Platygyra sinensis, assembly GCA_019787425.1. Taxonomy (NCBI): domain Eukaryota; kingdom Metazoa; phylum Cnidaria; class Anthozoa; order Scleractinia; family Merulinidae; genus Platygyra; species Platygyra sinensis. The sequence goes on along the minus strand of JAHPZR010001170.1, from coordinate 8,794 downwards.
GTGAGCTTTTCGGATACAGTTCAATTAACCATCGAGTTATCTGACCAAATACTGTTTTTCCACAGGATAAGTAGAGATACCCCTATTCCCTTCACGCGACAGAAATTAGAGTTTTAGGCAGCATTTCAGTTTTAAATGACATCTAAAGCAACCGAGAAAAAAAATAGCTATAGCAATATTTTGGAACTGAGAAGACAATATTCTCACCTTTTCTCTCTCGTCATTACCCCAAATGTACGGTGGCACTGGCAGCGGAATTTAATATTGGGAAAACACTGTCCATGTAAACCTCCCTGAAGAATCTCAGCATGTGCGCGCGCTCCGTCCCTCTAAACAAAACAACAAACCAGCAATTGGATATGATAACAATATTGATAAAGAAAAGGACAAATATCTGTACGGGTGCCATGAAAGAGAACGTTCAGAGTGAAATACTATTTAACAGAAGGTTAACAGTAGTGTCTAACAAAAGAATTTGAATAAGTCAGAAAATAAATTGATTTTCAAGGACCTATTCCGACCTTTACTCAAGAAGAACTTCCTCGTGGTACTCAGTCACGCGTCGGTTTGTAGCGTGACAGAGAGAGGCTAAATAACCCACGAGTTCTAAAGTAGGGACTTGATCACAAAAGAGAGACAAACGACTGCATTTTTGCAGCATTACTTACTCGTTGAGATCGCTCTAACTCTCGTTTGTTCTTCTCGTCCCAGTAGCGCTGTGAAAAATAAAAGTATAGCAATTGTTTTAGCCAGTTTAAGGGTACCTTGGGTGCCAGAGGGTTTTTTTTTTTTTCGTAGCGAAGGGCTGCGATTGTGAGCGTCGAAGCCGCGATCGAGATTCTGGCGAGATCATTTCTCGCCAGGATCTCGATCGCGGCTTCGCCGCTCAAAATCTCAGTTTTGATTCGCTAGGAACAAAAAAAACCCTGGCACCCAGGGTAGTATATGGGAAGACAGTTAACTTCCGATGCTATAAAACATATTAAACTGACACTAGGACCATTTATACGAGGAAAATAAGCCGCCGATCACACAAGCCGCGGCTAACGGCGAACTTGCCGTATAAACGATCGATGCATTTCAACCAGTCCACGTCTTATACTAGCTGCGGATAACATAAGCTGCGGCTTGTGTAAGACGAGGGTTTCGAGGTTGGCTTAAATAAACCGTGGCTTATATAGGCCGCGGCTTATATAAGAAGCGAAACCACTCGTATCAATGGTATCGCGGCTTGTTTGCGGCTTACGTAAGGTGCGAACTTACACTGTGCAAGCACCACGTTTCCCCGCGCTCGACTAAGAGTCTGCGCAATTGCTATGGCGACCAACACAAAAACGAGGCATAGGTCACGAATAAGCCGTGAACCATTTATACGAGCACTTAGCATCGTATATCAGCCGTTCTCGTATAAATGGTCTAGTTCACGTCTTATGTAAGCCGCGCTTTGTGTAATCCGCGGCTTATTTTTCTCGTTTAAATGGCCTTAATATTAGAAAGCCCTCCAAGTTGTGCCATTTTGCCCTCACCATTGCTCAGGAGAATGGGTCTGGTTAAGACAGTATCTAGCAATAGCATGAAAACAAAAAGCAACAATAAGAAAAGGAAAATTTTGAAAAAGTAACGCCTAAAAGTTTATCCAGAAAGGCAATTTCTTTTTCCTGACAAAATCACATCTCATAAGCAAAACTGTCTTCTAGCCTTGTAATCTTGTACTTTTTTTCCTTTAGAGTGGTAATATTGCTCACGTAATAGTCACGTGCTTACCTTGCTTGCATCCATGACGTCACTGGTAGAAAGAATTTTGGGAAATGTAGATATCACAGGATCCATAATTAAGCCTGAAACACGAAACGTAATCAATTTCTAGTAAGATGAGCGTTTAAATTAAAGCAATGCTTTCTTTAAACTTCCTTCAGTGATGCTTCTTTTAAAGACTTCTACAATGTCGCAATTAGAGATTAAGACCGATGTTTCCCTCATGGTAAAAACATGAAAGAAGGCAGAAACACGAGCAAAAGGTTACGTTATTGCGCATGCACCATACAGTCAATAATTACCTGCAACTTGTGAGTCGCGCCCTTCGTCCATTATAACCTCGGTCAGGAGTTGCCGGTACAAAGAAACGAATTAAGCGTACATGTGGCATGTTAACAAAGTGTCCGGTAACATGCTACAATGAGATACAAAATCACAACTTAAGAACTATTATCACTGCTCAATGACAGCAAATAGAGGGGAATAAAATGAAAGTTGGGGCACTGAGATGAAAACTTGAATTCTTGTTCTTGGGTAAAGTTTTAAGTCAAACATTAAGAGATGATATAAAACAAAGAAAACTACTGTATACGATTGTTAATTGTGCAACCAGTTCAATGAATCGGAAACTAACCAACGTGACAAGCACCATGCTCGGCTAACGTCACGTAAGCGAAGCCATGATTGGTTAAGGTGGCTCGATCGGATTTTTAAGTCACGATACCGTTCAACTTTGAGCGACTAGAGCACCACCATTATCAATCCAACAGAAAATCAAACGTTAGTGGTGTGCTTGAGAAAGATGAAAGTTTCAAATGTGGTACATTTCACAAAGATCTGAGTTACCATAGCAACGAAATGACGCCATGCCCCATTTTACATAAGACCGAATAACTTGCCTCCAGACATAAATTCGGAAATACGATGTCGGGATCTCGGACTTGACATAGCTGCCTCAACGATGGCAAAATTGTAAAAAAATCTATAAGAGGGTTTTCGAGAAAATTACGAGTGAATTTTTAAGGTGTCAAAATGCAACAGAAGCAAAGTTGTTTTAAATGTTATTGCAAACTATGTCCACGAGACTTGACTAAATGTCATTCTGGTCTTAAATGAATCTTCTAACATATAATTACCTCGAGTGAAAATCTCAGAGAAATCGCTCCGTTTGATTTTCAGAAACATTGGCGTGAATATCAACTGGTGTAGGCCGTTATTTTGCATTTTATCAAAAATTGCCCCTAAAATTCTTAAATTGGGTGAGAATTAAAAACCGCTCGATGAATTTTTTTTATACTTGGCCCTCAATAAGATTAATCCGTATTTAACGTAATAACGGAGTTTCAAATAAATTGAAACATTTTAAGGCTGCTTATTTTCAGCGTCGATTCAGGAAAATATCGCGCCTATTTTCACTCATGTTTTTTGTTGTCTTCATTATAATTTTCTATTGTCTCGAAACACCATGCTATTGTACATTTCTGTATATTAGGAATTCATAAACGCGCGATTACTTCCCGGCGACTTTCCCGAGGCATGCTAAAATGTCCCGAGCTGGCACTACAATAACAATAAATGTTATTGTAGTGCTAGCTCGGGATATTTTAGCATGCCTCGGAAATTTACCGGAAAGCAATCGCGCGTTTTATGAATTCATGATATACAGAAATGTACAATAGCATGGTGATTCGAGACAATAGAAAATTATAATGAAGACAACAAACAACACGAGTGAAAATAAGCGCAATATTTTCCTGAGTTGACGTTGAAAATTAGCAGCCTTAAAATGTTTCAATATATTTGAATCTCCGGTATTACGTTAAATATGGATTAATCTTATTGAGGGCCAAGTATAAAAAAAATTCATCGAGCGGTTTTTAATTCTCACCCAATTTAAGAATTTTAGGGGCAATTTTTGATAAAATGCAAAATAACGGCCTACACCAGTTGATATTCACGCCAATGTTTCTGAAAATCAAACGGAGCGATTTCTCTGAAATTTCCACTCGAGGTAATTATATGTTAGAAGATTCATTTAAGACCAGAATGACATTTAGTCAAGTCTCGTGGACATAGTTTGCAATAACATTTAAAACAACTTTGCTTCTGTTGCATTTTGACACCTTAAAAATTCACTCGTAATTTTCTCGAAAACCCTCTTATAGATTTTTTTACAATTTTGCCATCGTTGAGGCAGCTATGTCAAGTCCGAGATCCCGACATCGTATTTCCAAATTTATGTCTGGAGGCAAGTTATTCGGTCTTATGTAAAATGGGGCATGGCGTCATTTCGTTGCCATGGTAACTCAGATCTTTGTGAAATATACCACATTTGAAACTTTCATCTTTCTCAAGCACACCACTAACGTTTGATTTTCTGTTGGATTGATAATGGTGGTCCTCTAGTCGCTCAAAGTTGAACGGTATCGTGACTTAAAAATCCGATCGAGCCACCTTAAATTTTGCATCTGAGTAATTGAAAATCTTTGTACAGTTATAAATAGTCAAACGTTAAAGCGGGTTTAAAGCTAGTCATTCAGCTCTTTGAACGTCAACAAATTCAACAACAAAAAATAATTCACGAATTGTTGATTGGTAGGTTTAAATAAGATTCGGCGCAATTTTATTCGTTAGTTATTTTTTGTATTGAAAGAAAATGCCGGGATCTAAATTTCAATCGCCTAAAATGATGTTAGTTTAACAACAAGGAAAACGGATCCAAAATAATGAGACTTTCTCGTATATTTCTCTTTCTTGGTGTGAAATCAGCTCACTGTCAGCCGTGGCTGGCGATTAGAACAAACAACTTGCTGGAAACGGCTACTGCTCGCTACGAAGAAAAAACAACAAACAGAAACAATGACAGAACATGAAAGAAAAAAAACAACAAAACAAAACAAAAACAAAAAAAGAAATAAAACTAGCAGAAGAATTATCGTGTTTTTTTTTCCCTAGTTCCATTCAGGTCAAGAGAATTTTATTTCCCTCGCAACGTCTGTAAAATCAATCAACTTGAGTTAGTTGTATTTAACTCACACAAGAGAGAAAAAAAATTGCTGAAATTAAAAAGTAGCATAGATAACACAAACTGAAAGTAATTAGCAATTTTATTATTAGTAAAAAATAGCAAGAGATAAAAGCGAACAAGGTAGACAACTGGTTTAGTTCCCAATTATGTAACAAGTCCATTTCTTTAGCGATCAAAGCATGATCGCGAGCTCGAGAAATTAACAAATACTGAGAAATTCATACCGAAGCAAATATATCATTTTTTCTACGGCTGTTCTTTTGCAGGCATTTCGATGTCTACGTTTGTTCTGTTGTGACTAGACCTAATGTTGATCAATATTTATTTTAGAGTGAAATAAGAACTCTCAGCTCTCATTCCGTTATATAAAGAAAACGTCAGTAAAAGCACGTAGTCCTTATTTTTCATCCTATTTATTTGCTGTTCCTTTTCAGGTGAAATTTAGTGCAACTGGATCCAGTTTACGTTCACTTAAATAATTGACAAGAGAGCGATTAGTTACCTTTTAAACTGATGGAGGGGTCCAAGTCCACACCAGTATCAAACATAGTTCCTCCATTAAGTAGAATCTCATATGTCCTGTCAAACAACAAGCAAACGGTGTTTAATCACATAGCTAAACTTTTCTGACTAAGCCTGGTTTTATATCTTGTAGAATTTGTCTTAACTGGACACCCTATAGGCAAACATACAATCGGAGGGGGAGGGGGAAGAGGTGAGAACTATTCGATTTTTTTATCCAATCAGAGAGGATAAAGATTAGGTAAAGATTAAGGAATGTTACGACGGACTGTAAAAGGGTCTTGCACATAGATGAAGGCGAACCCCTTTTTTTCAATTCTTTGCTGCACATACAGTGTCAAACAATTCTTGAAGCATTCGGAATATACACGTTGTTAGAGGAGGCTGATAATTGTAACACAGTCGCTAAGGCCATCCCAATAAAATGTTTCGTTTTCTATCACCTTTTCTCTTGTGATGGTGGGTCGGTCGGTTGGCAAATAAAAAAGAACACTTGAAGGAGTCTGGGTTCCATAGAAGGCCAGGCTGCTTAGATGATTATTACTATTGGATGAAATTGAAAAAAATATAGTGATTTATCAGTTGACAACAAATAAATTGTTTTCAAAACTCAAAGTATGAGGCAAATAATTGATCTACATGTACGAGAAACCATACACGATTCACCACATTGCCTTAATATTTTTTCAGCCCAAAGACGTACCAATACTCAAACAACACATTGACTGACATTGCTTTTTTTGGCTCAATACCCCAAAAGGTACCGTGAAAGCTACAGCTGTAAACTTTTTTTTTAGGTTGAATAGCTTGAGACTAAAGCAGGTTACCAAAACCGGTTTTTGCATGTTCAAGCCAGTTATGTCCAGGATTGAACGCGAGTACCAAATTTACAAATTTTGCGATTTTAGTTGCGACTTTGCGAAAATTGCTAAATCAGTAAATTTTAGCAATTTTTCGCAGCCGCGTTTTGCGAATTTTACGCATTTTTTCGCTTTTATTATATTGATTCTAACACAACGACAGAGCGGCTCTGCAACAATATCTGTGAAACTTGCGGTTTTATAAATTTAACGAGCTTAGGAATTTTCTGGTACAGCACTACTGCCCTTTGTTTTGTTAATTAAAACTTATCGGTAGAGTTGAAATTGCGATTCCTCGTTGTAAAAGAGATGATACTCCCTATCGCACTAAGAGTTGCATGTTTTCCTCGTTGTTTAATGTGGCTCAAAAAAGTTCCCAGCACATTCCAAGACTTAGATTTTGATGTGTCATTATAACTTTATCAATCGATGCAAGAATCATGGTATCAAAAAAAGCCCAATCACTGGTGAACACGTTGGTGTTATTTTTGTGACACAATAAGTTACCATAAAAACACCATGATCTGTTAAAAACACCCTTAATTTTAGCTTTCAGCGCTTATATTTTAAAAACGGCACGGTGAAATTTTTTCTTATTGTAGAATTTTGATAGGCAGGATACGATCCAACTTTTGGCAAAGTTTAAAAAGATTCTGTACATGGGGTTCAGAGCCACCTTAAATTTTCGAAAATTTAATTTTAGAAGCATAAACTAGTATACCTAAACGGTAATAATGCTGCCGAAGGGAAGAACAACTTTAAGTATACTAACAGTTACCCTATGAACTGAACTGTGAAGAATCCATTTGCACAAGATATTTGAATCGTTATGATAGGAAATCAATTGAAATTGTTATTGGGTTGGGTGCTTTGTGGGAGTGAATAGATATTGCGTGCAAGTGCCCTTTTCTTCACCAGAATTTGAACTTAATACACGTTTTGCAAGCAGAAATTTGACCCTGAAATAAAGGAAAGGCAAATTTTTACATAAGGTCAAGTTAATTGTTGCCGAGTGAGGGTAGCGAGCGAGCAGCAACATAATCAGGACTTGAAATTAAAAGAATATGTAAAAAGGAGTACGAATTCTCGAATTCATGACTTTTTAGCAGAATGCATTGCACTTGACCAGAGTGCCTTGTGCCACGAACAACACGAGGATGTCGCGTGGATTCCGATGAGAATTTTTGCTCTGATTTACTTGTAAAACGATATGCAGGAGATGTCATTGACTTTCACAACTATGTCATTTCTTATCATCCAAAGCAATGTTTAAAAAAATACTAGCTTCGCCTCAATTCAATATATTTAAGGCTGTTTTGCTCTATTTTCTAATTCATTCTTGTTTTTATATTCCTCCTATTATACTTTACCTTTTATATTTCAATGTCTTAGTTCATTATTACTTCTAGTTTCTTTTTTTTGTGATGTTTATGTGTGCGTATGTGTGTCCGACCTAAATTATCCTAAACAAATTGTGATACTGGCTGCCTGCCCCTTTTAACTTTCTAGTTATTTCAGGCAGCCAGACCCCCTATATCTATCTCTATCTATTTGAATAATTTATCTGCATGTAAGTAAGTTTATGGGGTAAATAAATTGTTGTTGTTGTTATAGCAGTCTCGCCTCCGTGGTCGAATTCTTAAATCAGGTGAAGAGAAATCATCGTTACTAAAACTTGTAGAATAATTAAAACAAACGGAAAGTGTAGAACACGCTTATTTCATATATGCTACGATCTACTCCTTTTCATCTGAACATGAATTTAAATTTAAGTTTTAGCATTTTCACATATCCGGCGATGCCGGACGCGTCTTCGGAAATGTCAACACTCCAGAGACATTTAAGGACGGTCGCGCCAATTGTTACTGCGCATTCTTACTGCGCACGAAATTCATATGCCACGTCATGTATCGAGCGCGCGCGCTAAGTTCTAAAATGAACATTGATAGGGCAGGTGCCCATTGCTATAGCTTTGATTAGCTTTAACGATGTTGAACGTTCGGTGACCCCTACTTTTCTTTTCAGAAACAGATTTAATTTACAACTATCTCCACCCTGTCCAAAAATGAGCAAAAAATCAATGTGGGAAGTTAAAAAAATTTCAAGATTTCTGTCCAAGGGACATGGAATTCTACCGTCTTGCGGCTTCAAGGCACGTGAAACTATGGTCGCTAAATGCGAACTTGTTCTTTGAAGACCCTCACCAGTTGACTAAATTCTCTTAATAGGTCCAGTTAAACCATATTTGGCAGAGAACACTTCCCTTGAAAGCTCTAATTGCAATATTTTGGGACTTTCAGCCACTGTGGTCTTTTTCGCTAATGGAACCCGATTTACTCACATTTAGGTGTTCTTCCGTGCATGTTCTCTCTGAAACGAAGTCGGTGACCTCCCAATTATTTTTCATTTCTGACATCACTAGCTCGTCATCTTTCAATGGTAAAATTTTCACAAAAAAATCAATGTCAGAAAATTTTCGCGCGAACGTCCTTAATGTGTACCGGTACAGAATTTATAAGTGAGATTTCTGCTGCTACAATTTTCACATCTTTCAATTTTCACATCTCTCGATTTCCATCCTTTTGATTTTCTGGTAAAGGGGAGATAGATGTGAATCGTATGTGTATGT
>JAHPZR010001169.1:7500-80757 GCA_019787425.1 Platygyra sinensis | reverse complement strand
TCCCCGCCTCCCCCGCCCATTGTCAATAAACAGCTGGACTACAGGGTTGGGTGCACACCTGTCACTTAGCTTCGCACGTAGCAGGCGGGTGGGGACCCTGGACCCCACCTTAGGCTTATATCTATCCGGGTGTGGCATGCGCCACACTCGTTGGCTCATCATCACTTGCGGGGTGTGGTGCTACCACCCCCTATTTCCATGTACCTATTTACAGGGGTGTTACTGCCACCCTTAGATTTGCTAGGGAGCACCCCAACACCTTAGTCCCATTTACTGCCAAATGGTTTTCAACTTTATTGTGTTACTTATGTAAGCGTCCAAAGTTGTTAAGTATGAAATAATGCAGTTAATGTGACATTAATTTCATTTTGGAACACAGGTTGTGAAGATGTTTTTCGTCAGTGGTCAAGGAAGTGTCACAACACTGTCTCAACCACAAACTCTATATGCTTATCAGTTTGTCAATTATGAGCCAGGTAATGCAGGGCTTGAAAAAAAATACTTGAATTCCAGCTCGCCATTGGGACAAAGAAGCTCTCAAATTCTGCCTGCCCTATACAAGTGTAATATAATTTAGTTGGCTGATGACTAACTGGATGCCTTGTCCATTGACCCAGTGGAAATGAAAAGTTGCTTGAACCCTGCCAGAAGAAAGAAAATTACTTGTCCTGGGCGACTGGAGAGCACTTTTTTCGAGCCCAGTTGTAGTTATTTCTCTTCCTTATTGACTTGACACTATTTGTTGAATAATTATCACTTAATATTCAATAGCTTGATGTGTGAACACAGGTCTCAATATTATGCGGTTTATGTTTCTTTATTTTCGTTAGAATCTCATGAAGCACCAGCTTTCTTGCAGTGTGGAGCATGGATGTTCCCAATGGTCCCTGGGCGATCTCCTGTCCTCAACACAGAGCCTCACACATACATGTTCCCTGACATCACCATCGACCCGTCTTCCCCTCCACCTTCAAAACCTCGCCCACAGAAAGCATTTGCTTCAGTGGGTTGATTTTGAAACCCCAACATTTCCTCTATGGAATGAATAGGTTTTGAAAGGATCTAAAGGTCTACACAGACTTCCACCATTATACTCCCACCCAAGTATTCTGAGGAAGAGGTGCAAGATGTAGGTCAAAGTAGAGCTGAAGGCACAACACCAGTGTTCCTGCAGCAGAATCTACAGATGACCAGGTTCTTCTGTAGCTGTGGCCGTAAGACCAAATACTGATGTTGTACCGGGTGATCTTCTCAGTTTTTATTCATTAGCTTTTGGTTACTTGCTGCAGCAAACTCCAGATTATGACAATCGATTTTTTGGCCATGATTTGGCTAATAGTTTGTAACTGGTGTCATGTTTCCTACTAATAATTGCATTTTGTTTAATTGCCAGAGAAACATCATGGGGAAAGAAAGTTTCTAAGGTGTGTTCATTTACATGACAGTGTTAAGCCATGGGTAGGGCCACTCTGGTCTCCAGGATTGGAACTAACTCAACTTCTTTCTTTTGAATACATGTATGTCTTTCTTGTTTTGTGTTGTCTTAGGGTATTACAATTGGATCAGAACTTATTGCTTGGGGACTGACAAAAGGAGCAGAAGTAGGGAGTCATCTGATGCAAAAGGTGAGTAAACTGGCACTGGGCATAATTTATTTCTTAAATAGTTTGTCAAACTGTGACTTTTAAGTATGTTGTACATCTACATGTAATTATTACTTCGCAAAATAATATATGTGTGTACCATTTGCTTGATGAAAAATCCCATTGTGGTGTTGGGGGGATTTCCATCTGAAAAAAGCTGGGTATGCTCAAAGGAAAAATTTTCTTTATTATTTTCGCTTACCAAGACATCAAGTGTTCTTTACTTTTTCATACTGGAGTCTCCACCCCATGGTGGAACAGTGCTCCAAAACACACTTGTTATAAGGATGTGTGGAAATGAATGACAGTCTACAGAGAAATGAGAAATTTTCAGAATTACTGTTCTGGATCATTTAAATTTGTTGTACAAAAATTGTTGCCTAGCAACTGATTTCTATACAGCTCTTTTATACCATAAATAAATTAATGAAGGTATTGCTGCTTTGGCTTTTAAAAAAATAACTCTTACTAACCGAGTTTGAGGTCTGTACTGTAAGTTACAGACTGAGATTTTTGCCTTTCGATTTATAGCCCAAGCGTGAAGCACACAGGCGAGAAATCAATTCGGGAGCGATTTCCATTCACGTGCATCAAAAACAAAATGACGTCAATTTAAAATCGTTGTTTATCCATCAGCGCGTTTTACAGTCTTTCCCGTAAAACTGTGAACACCAGAGAAAATTTCTGGAATGTTTATTGTTTTGCGACCAATCAGAAGCAAGATGAAACCGCAGAAGATAACCGCCAAACCGCAGCATGGATAGTCATGACTTGATTCGAAACAACGAGCTGACTTTTTCTTCCACGACAAATCCTCAATTTTGCCGTTTTCAAATACTGAAATTGATATTTTTGCATTTCAGCTTATTTATGTGCAAAGAATAGATATGAATGATATGTTTAACATATTACGGGGAACAGCGATGTTGAATGGCTAGACAGCGCATCTGAGAAAAAAAAAACGAACCAATCGGAAGCGGGGCTGACCCGTGTGCCTCACATGCAGTTCAAACGGTCTTGCTAGTTGGCTGTGACTGGTGATTTTCGATCCGTACTTTTTTGTAGCTGAGGCCCGGTTCATACGTCGAACTTTTCAAGTACCGAACTTAATACCTCTTTGGGTCGACCCGAATAATTAAGTTTGGCAGTTTGATTCATACGTCGAACTTCTCATGTACCGAACTCAATATCCGCCAAGAGGAATGCAGTGAATTTTCCAGTTGTACACTTAACAGAACAAAATAAACACTCTTCAATGGATCAGCAGATATCTTTGATATTTATTCATTTAGTTTTATTTAATAAATAAAACACTAAAAACTGTTTTTTGTAAGTATGTTTTGAAGATGTGGAGGCAGCGTGGCCGAGTGGTTTAGGGCGCTGGACTTGAAATCTGGAGGTCCCAGGTTCAAATCCTCCACCCTGCTGCTAAATGGATTTGTCCTCGGTACGCCCGAGTTCAACTCCTCGACTGCGTTGTGTAAATAGCCAACTGGTCAGCCTCCCGCCAGTTGGGATTCTTAATAGTTTATGTTCTGTTTGAAATAATCAGTTGTTATTTACAGTGTCCCCAATTAGCACTGCTGTGCTAAATACATACGACACTTAAATAAAGTTATTATTATTATTATATCATTATCATTATCATTATCATTATCATTATCATTATCATTATCATTATCATTATCATTATCATTATCATTATCATTATCATTATCATTATCATTATCATTATCATTATCATTATCATTATCATTATCATTATCATTATCATTATCATTATCATTATCATTATCATTATCATTATCATTATCATTATCATTATCATTATCATTATCATTATCATTATCATTATCATTATCATTATCATTATCATTATCATATAAGAAACGTACTGCAATGCTTCGGTGAAAATTCTTCAGTTTCGATCAGTTCTGTAACTTCTGGCTTTGTTTTTTAAATGTTTCGGGTTTTTTTAGGTGTATATTCATCAATAAGACGGGAAATAAGCATGTGAAATGTTTCCAGTAACTGGCTAGATTTTTTGGCGGTGGCGCCATTTCATGCACGACTGCCTTTTTGATAGCTCACTAGCCAATCACAAACTCTCTTGTATCAGCAAATACATTAGCGTAACTTGTGCATTAGATTCGGTACATGAGAAGATCGACGTATGAACCGAAGCCGATCTTTTGCCGTTCTATCCGACAAGCCCAATCGGATAGAACGGTACAGTCGACCCGAATACAAATCTGCCGATCCTAATTGATTCATACGTCGAACTTTTCATGTACTTAATAGCAACATTAGGTTCGGTACATGAAAAGTGCGACGTATGAACCGGGCCAGAGAAGCCTTTATCTGAAAACTTGCACCGTTGTAAATTTTGACAATTTACACTTGCTTTAGGTGAGGTCTATTCCGAATTCGGTAGTTTGGCTTTTGAAGGTTAGTCGTGGAATAAGGCCAGTTCGTTGGAAGAAAAAGTCAGCTCGTTGTTTCGAATCAAGACTAATGCATACTGCGGTTTGGCGGTTACCTTTTGCGGTTTCATCTCGCTTCTGATTGGTCGCGAAACAATAAACATTCCAGAAATTTTCTCTGGTTTTCACGGTTTTACGGGAAAGTGGGAAAGACTGTTAGTAATACACATTCAATTTAAATGAATAGAAAGTTTTAAACTTTTACTCAAGCAGCTGCTGTAAAAGTTAAGCACACTTGTAGATAAATCACCAGTGACCACCCTTTGGCAACAAAAACAGCTTTAAATTTTTGCGGACCACACAGTGGAATACGGCCCGCTAAATTGACCAATCAGAACGCGCCTAATGTTTTGAGAAATATAGTACTCAGACTTGCATTTTTCAACCATACAGGGCTCGGCTAAACTCAGAGAAAATCTCAAACCCAATGAAAAGCCGGTAGAAGTTGAAGAGAAAGTACAGGATAATATTCGTCAAGTGAAGACTGTTGCAGGTAAGAAACATGAAAAGTCAAACATCTTAGTTTGCTGCCAGAGGAATCTTTTGTTTTTTTACTAATACTAACTCACTGGATACATGTAGATGATAACCCGCACGGGAGCAGTTTTCCCGATTGATAGTTAAGTGTTTTAGATATCTGATTGTGTTGTTTTTGTTTTTGCAAAGCTGACCATTATATGCTATTTCTGACTTCTGAGCATAGCTGCTCTTTAGGGATCATTTTTGATTTTGATTCATCTTCGACGGCTTTTTACATTTTTGCTTCGAGTTTAGTTGTGATTAGTTTAGTGCACGTATTTCCTGCTTTCCAGTCGATGACTATTCGCCGGCGACTTGATATGCCTTGTCTTCGCTGCGTGACGCTGGAGCACAATTCCTTTAGAGTTGCACGGGGCCTTCTTATCCAGAGGAGATCTATTATCCAGAAGAGTTGTTTCGGTCAATAAATCGTCATGATCATTTCGGTCTTGAATTCTTGTATTCAATCTGTGTGTATTTCTCGTAAAACCCAAGCCATAATATTCTCGTCCCCAAAGGCAGCACTCCTCTGGCCAAGTCCAACACCGGAAGTCCGTGATTCACAGACTTTCCGTCACTCTGCGCATGCTCAGAGTCAAGTCTGACAAATCTGATTGGATCTGGTCTCAAGTTATTGTGTTTACAAAGCCATTCAGAATCGGAATCTCGTTGGAGCTGGCCAGAGGCCGCGATTCTTGGCGCTGACCAAAAGGAGCGCGGCCTCTGCGGACGAGAATGAAGCCAAAATAGTTTTGTGTTTGTTGTTAGGCATGGCCTGCCAAGTAAGCGGTGCTGTAGTCGCTGTAGTATCAGCCATGACAGCTGAACTGGGCAGACGGCTTGCTCCTGTTATTGTGGAGAAAGGCGGAAAGGTGGGTTTCATTAAGGAGTTCTTGCGGGTTCAGTGTGCAATGTGCTGTTTCTCAATTTTGATCTGCCCCGTCTCTTCTTCCTCATCCCCTTTTCTTGCCAGTGCCGTCGTTCAGGTTTCTTATTAGGGAGCTTAAGCACGTTTTTGAGACGCGGACGGTAACCGGAAATGAGCTGTTTTCACTTTTAACTTGCCCTCACACAACCACATTCACATTGCTAAATATCTTTTCTCCATTAGAGACGAGTAGTATAAAAATCTAGGAGACAATACTTTTCTAGCACGAGAAATGTCCTCTTCCGGTTGCCGTCCGCGTCTCAAAAACGCGCGTGCTTAAGCTCCCTAATTATATTAAAGGAGATTAGTTTGAGGTAGTTTGGCCAAGTACAAAATTGCCTTTAAATTGAAGGAAACCTGAAAATATTAGTTTACTCAGTAAGATAGCAAGACATAACGAGATGATGATAAACCATCAAGAGACAAGGATGGTTAAGGATTGACAAGATTGACACGGACTGTAAACGACAAGCATGAAGAACTTAGGCTAAACTTTTCAAGATGGGCCTTACTCATTTTTTCGTGAGTGAAGTGCATATCCCGCGGGACTAGTGCTTTTGCTCGGGATATTAATTTAGACAGGGTTGTCACGGGTCACTTAGATTTTCTTAATCTCTATATTTTCAGTAAATCCGCTCTCCAGAGTGGAAAATAAAATCCCCAACGAATCCAATAACGTTTTGGACGAGGAAATTTTTGAATCCGGAAAGAAAAAGTTGCGGATTCAAAAATATCCGGATTGGTGTAAACAGTTCCTTAGGGAATAGTCCGGGAATTTAATTTAGAATCAGTGGAAATTGATATGTATTATGAGGAAAAGTCAGGGCAAATTGAAATATTAATAACAGTGTTGTTGAAGGCTAGCGGAAACTTTTCGGGTCGCTGCGACCTCAGCAATGGTTTTCCTTGATGAAGGAGATGGAAACTGTTGAAAACTGATCACGACGGCTCCGAGGACCGAGGGGAGGCTGAAGGCCACTCCTGTGTTTGACATTTCGATTTATTTGGTAAAAGAAATTTTATTTTTACCAGGAATTAAAACGTCGGAGAACAGATGGGAAATTTTGACGAATGAAGTATAGGAGCTGGAACCAAGCGAGTCATCGACTTTAAACATCTGATTGTGGCTTTTCTTTTTTAGAACCTGTCTTGTTTTTATCTTTTCCAGGTTTTGCCAGATTCATTAAAGAAAAAAGACGACGTTGACGGTGCATCCACAATGGACGAATTCGTGGCAGTTGCAGTCAGTGGAGCGAGAGGTAGAATCAGCTGTCTGCTTTGGGATGTTCTCAAACTCAATAATTCATCAAGTTTTTTTTCACGACGTGACGGTGTTTGGACATCTGATCTTAATAAGCTTAGATTTTTATGATCAGTTTTATTTGTCCTTTTTCACCTTAGTTTTAGTTTCGATTGAGAAGATCTATCAAACTTCCAAGACGATGTTTAACCAAATTTTCAAACACCTCAAATTTCTAGCCTGCGAAAAGGCTCCCGATTGCTTCCGGTTGGGTGTAGCAGATAGCCGAGTGTAACCGAGTGTAGTCTAGGGCGAGCGGGAGGAGCCGAGAGCGGTCTGGTGAGGAGGGAGTGCGCAGGGAGTGCGCGTCCCACTCGCTTCGCTCGCGGAGTCACGACGCTTCGACTCCCACTTGCTTTGCTCGCCGAATTTTTTTCCCGACCTCGCTGGGAGCCTGTTCGCAGGCTACACATTTCGTGAAAAATATTCAGTTCTCTTCTCGGCGTTTGGAAATGTGGGTTAAAATGATTTTTGGTGTGTGAAGGTTTACTTGTCTATTTGTTGTGAATATTAACGTGCATGCAGCTGTTGTCGCATTCTGTTTGTTATTTTGCCCACATAGGAGCGGCCACAATTTACCAAGGCCTTGAAAATTCATGGAAAGTGTTATACAAGAGTCTTCAGCATGCTACCGTGCAGACAGTAGATCACAAGTGAGTGTTCGGTCTAGACCGGCTTTTTTTTATAGACTTTCAGGGAAATAACGAGCTTAAGCTTTCAACAACGGCAATGAGGCATGTTGAATTAAGGGTCACAGGCGCGGATCCAGGATTTTGAAATGGGGGGTGAATTTTTGTAAAAAAGTATAAGAACCAAAGCCTGGTTGAGGGATAAGAAAAAAAAAAGGAAAGAAAGAAAGAAGGGGGTTCAGAAAAAGGGGGGGGGGGGGGGTGAAAATTCCCCCTTTTCACCTCCCCTGGATCCGCGCCTGGGTCATGAAAGGGGTGCCAACTGGAAGGTCAAAGAATGTCCAAGTTAGAAGTACTAGGCTGGGAAATGAGGCGCATTGTCAACTGATAGCTGGAATCAAACTTCCCAAAGTTTTTTGATGGAGGAGAAATAGGATAAAATTTTAATTGATATAGCTGAGGTAATCGCCAAAAATCAAACAAATAACTGAGATAACAGCAATCCCTTCCATAGACCATTGCAGAAACGTGAGAGGACTGGGAAAGACTATGGTTGTTTTTCCGTTTGTTTGAAAAGCTAAGATGGCCAAATGAAAGATCAACTAAATTTGAGAGTCTTTACCACGAATAGAAGTACTTGGAGGAGGAAAATGGCAAAATGGTAGCTCTTCAAATGTCACCCAAAATAGAGAGTTTGTATGGATTGGGTAGACTGGCCAAAAAATTATAAGGGTTTGTATGGAATTTTGCAACTTTTGCAAGGCTCCCACTTGGACAATTTTACGCTGAAAACTCTTAAACTTGGTTGGGTAGCTTTTCATTCATGAACATTTCAGCTGAGATGTTTAGATTTCCAATCTAATCGATATAAGAAACTCGCCCCAGTGCTCTCACGTTTCTGCACTGGGCTATTCCTTTTGAGTCAACTTTCGTTCGTCCAATGTTGATTAACTTCGTTGTTTTTATATTTCAGGTATGGCCCAGCAGTTGCTGAAGCTACAAACAATTCTATGGGAGCTGCGGGATTAGTTTTACAGGTAAATTTACACCAGATAATCTCGATAAACTTGTTCCATTTTATGACAGCAGGGTTAATAGCAGTTTGGAGAAGATGCGAAGCTATGTACAGTATATTTCAACACGAACTCAAACGTTCGAATAGTATTTCGTTCTTTGCACACATTTAAAACTGAGTCTGTTGCCTTTGTCTTCTTTTATCTTCTACACAGACTTACTGGAACGTAGAAAATATAGGAATCAAGTAAGTACTTTTATGACATTCAAAATATTTAACATCTTTGGCGTAGTGTGAGACTAACCCCTAACTCAAACTATTTCTTTCCAGAGCTCTCGCCAAACGAACTGCGAAAGACACAGGGAAGGAACTGGTTAACGAGGCAGAGAAGAAATATATTACCGATGGGAAACAATAGGATCAAACTGCTGTGTGAAAAGTAGCCTGCAAAGCAAGAGCTTTTTCCGCGTCTTCTAGCTGCGCGCGAATTAGAGTGAGAGCAAAGTGTAATGTTTTGAAGCTAGGAGCGGTGGGATGTCTACTCGTCTTTTGCTCCCGCTTCAATTTAAGCGCGACCAGAAGACACCGTAAAGGTTTTCGCACGAGAACTCTTGTTACGCAGACTGTATAAAAATTAACATACCCCGGGTTTATATCAACAAGAGCACTTTTCAAAGACGATAATTGTATACATGAAAGACTTAAGTCAGTGGAATAGGTAATAAATTAGCGTTAGTTTTTTCCAAGATTGAAAAATTATGATAGGGTGATACGAAAATAGACAAGAGAGAATATGGAATTTCTAGTTTCACTGTTAACTTTTCTCATCTACATTACAATATAATCCAACATGTGTGTGTGACAATTCCGAACAAAATTTCAGTTTCTGCCCTACATTGCCTTGCATCCAGGTTGGATTACATTATAATGTATTGGAAGTTAATCGTTAAATGGCGCCGGATTACTGACCAAGTATCGCGAGTGCGAGTTTCGAATTTAAAATATCTTGACGGTATTACATTGTAAAATTATTTGAACTAGGAAAATAATTTCTATGAATAATTGGCCTTTTGTATCCTTTTGTATAAGTTGAATAAACTTGCATTTTCTTTCATCAGCCCTATCTTGCATGATTTTAGTTCTTATAGACTCGAAGTCCAACGCGTGCAGAAACTGTCCAGGATTGAGCACTAATGAGATTCAAATTCCTTATGATAAGCATCACAAAGTGTCCTCATTGGAAAAAAAGTCTCCAAAACACACACAATTCTGTCAAATATGAAGTAATATGAAAATGTCAAATAACTCTACCAAATATGAAGTACTAATCAAACAATACTTCAATCCTGGACTTAAACCTACTTCAATCCTGGACGTAAGCAGGGGTGGATCTAGGGGGAGGGTGCAGGGGGTGTGCACCCCTCCCTGAGACAAAGCCTTCTTCGTATTCGCTTTTAAAATTTGCTTACCTCACCGGTCAGTGACGTCATTTCTTAGAGGTGCACCCCCTCCTAAGAAAAATCCTAGATCCGCCCCTGATAAGTGAACGCGTGTGCACATCACACCAACTTTCTTTTATCTCGGAAGCGTTGGCTCTGTGGTGGGGTGCAGTTGGGTGGGAGGGGGGTCGGAGAAGGTAAAAAGAATCTGGATTATACCCGGAGAAAAGACCTCAAGGCGAGGGGAGTTAACTAGACATTTAATTGAACTCCGGAATAGAGATGGCCAAGGTGAACTTGTGATTGGGAGTGGGGGAAGGTGACTTGGAGGATATTGTTTGCCGAACTATCATTCGCTGTCGTGTACCGGTTTCTTAAACTAGTCTCTTGTAACAAATCTTGACCGCCTCATATCGTGTGCCATTAAATTTTTTGTGGCATCTTATGTTTGCGATTTTTGCAGATTTTTCCACGATCCGCCAAAAAAACGTCCCGCGAAAAAAATAAAATCCCGAAAAATTTCTTCCCTAAAAGTTTACCCTCCAATGGCGAAATTAAACAATCGAACAGAACCAAAACATCGAAGTGTTATTTGTCGATCCATTACCGGGGCAATCGGCCACACAAGAACACGATGTACTTGTGATAGAGTGACACTGATTACTGGATTACTTTGTTTAACATTTTTACATGTTATTTCACTAATTTCGGTTTAACGCAACTTCCTGCAAATCTCAAGAATTAGTACGACCGTGAAAAAGAGTTCCCCGTAACAATACCCTTAGCTTTCTTCCTTCTTTTAAAACACCTCTCCACTGACCCATCAGCTCATAGATTCCAATATTTCTACAGAAAAAGAAAAACGGGAAAAAAAAAACAAAACGAAAACCGAACAACTTCACTTTTTAGTGCGAGTATGTAACGATAGGAAGGGTAGTCCAGTCCCTGAACTCTCCTTTCTTCCCGCCCCATAGAGGGGCTGAACCCGGGCGGGCGAAAGAAGAGTCCAGGATAACTTGCATGTGCATGCTTAGAACGAACCAATAAAAAATTATTATAACATAGCTAGCAGAGCCACGCAATCAAATTTAGTATACGTAAGCGTGCTTAAAATCCCGATGGTGCACTCTCGCGCTGATGGCGTGAGCAAATCGCTTTTCCAGAAAATTTTTTTTTCGCGCGAGCGGCCATTGTTAGCGTGGGGAAAAATATTCAGATATTTCGCGACAATAATGGATAGAAACAGAGACTCCACCCACCAGTCCCAAAACAAAGACAATTTCCGACCTTTTCTCTTGGGCTGGAGTTCTTAAATGAGGCAGAAAAAGAGAAAAACAACGGAACAGGAGACTCAGCATCGGCGCCATCACGATTCGCTTCACTGTTCGAGGGTGAAATGCAATTTTGACAGAAAGACACTCTGGTAAAACCAAACAAGTTACAAACTGGTCTGTTTCATCCTTCAAAGGTAAGCTTAAATTTTTCCGTTTTGAAATTGTTAAATATGAAACTCGAGCTTTCAAAAGAAAGATTGAAATAAAACCAATTCCTATTTTGTTTATTTCGCTTACCGCGAACAATCACTTCTGATATTGTTGTCCGTTATTCGCGTCGGATTTTATGCACAATTCCACCGGCTATGTTATAAAACAATTGGTTCATGCTTTTAGCTGTGCACTATCGAGTTATGGAGCACTTGGGAAGTTTGGAGAGCACTCAAGAAGCTAGAGTTGCCCTCGGCTACGCCTCGGGCAACTCTTACGCTTCTTTCGTGCTCTCCAAACTTCCCGCGTGCTCCATAACTCGATAGTGCACGCTAAAGCATGAACCAATTGTTAACTAGGTTTCAACCACGCCGCTCGCGTCAACCTTCGCGCAATGCTTTTTTCAGCTCGCGCTCTGAAAGAAAACATTTTCTTTGACGTTGATATTGTCGTAAAAACCATAAAAACGAAAAAATCGAAATATGGTTTATCGTGGTCTGTACTCTTATCGACAACGAGTACGCATCATTACTCGATAATCTTTTCCCAAACATTTTTTTCGTATTGTTTCTGTATGTTGAGCGATTTTGCAAAAGTTTTTGAAAAAAAAGTCTGACGCGTACAAGTAGCTCATTTGCATAGTGCAGCGCGTGCACCTTCAAGTCCGAGTCGGTGTTTTCAATTGCCAACAAATCTTGGCAAAGATTTCTTTCGTTATATTTGATATTGTGATAAAAAAAAAACAAATCGAATTTGGTTAAGCGTGGCACTGGTGAAATTCCACTGATTTGGGATTAATTGACATGTTTTTAATCAATCTGAATGCAGAAATTGTTGCTTGTATATTATCATTCAGAAAATCGCGCCACAAGCCAAATCTCGAAAGTACTTCCAAATATGGTTTTTCCCCCGATTTGGGGGGGAAAATGGCGGCGTTCTGAGCATGCGCATGCAAGTTATCCTGGGCCGGGTTGTTCAAAGCCCGATTAAGCTAACCCAGGGTTAGCGAGAATTTTGATTTCAGTTTTATAACTTTTTGGTGAGGTGTTCTGTTTATATGGTTTGCCCTTCAGTTTTGAGCTGTAGTAATCTCAAACTACACCAAACATTAGAGGTGAAAAACATTTTTTAATAAGAAAACGTAATGCTTCAGTAAACATCTAACCCTGGGTTAACGTTAACCGGCTTTCGAACAACCCGGCCCTGGACTCTTCTTTCGCCCGCGCATTCTCGTCCCCAGAGCCTACGATCCTTTTGGCCTGTGGTTGGGATCTCGATCCCAACCACAGGCCAAAAGGATCGTAGGCTCTGGGGACGAGAATGTCGCCCGCGCGGGTTCAGCCCCTATATGGGGCGGGAAGAAAGGAGAGTTCAGGGACTGGACTATAGGAAGGGCAGAGGCCGGCAGCAAAGGAGAGAACACTTTGCAGTATGTACCTTCTTTTGCTAGCTGCCTTAGGATGAAGTAAAATCTTGCTACGGGTATTCTTTATTCACTGTGCTTCCCCATGCATGTCGAGCATGCATGTCCTAATGGAGCGATGGTCTGCGGCCTGGGACTGCGCGTATGCAGTTGTCCGGGAACACCCAGAGGTGAAGGAGGTCTGAGCTCCACCGGTGGCAGGAGTGCTTTGACATTTTCTTTCGAAAACCATCTACAAAATCCAAATTAATCGGCACAAGAGTGAGCGATCCCTCTTACCATACATCAACGAAGATGACTGCAATGCCTCTACAAGCTCGTCCGCAGGGTATTACCTTCGATGAATACGGAAGACCGTTTATAATCCTAAAAGAACAAGACAAGCAAAGAAGGTTGACGGGCCTGGATGCACAGAAGGTAAATTTTGGATCTTCGTGTGATTTCAGTATGGATCATCATTTTGATCGATTGATGTATTTCTCTACAGTCTCATATTTTAGCAGCTAAAGCTGTGGCTAACATTCTTCGAACCTCTCTTGGGCCCAAAGGTAAGCTTATTAAGTTCAACAAATAACTGTGTACTTGTCAAAATGGACTCGAAATGTGCTTCCCCTCAACTGAAGAGGAGTGGCCACCTTAAAATGTGTCCCAACTGTGCTGCACAAAATTTATTTGCTGCAGGGATTCTTTCCAGCTTGTACTAGATTATGTTATTTTCGCCGTCTTGCATCCGAGCTGATACAAAGCTTTAATAATGAACTTACTTGCTGTCCCACATGTACACAAAACATGTACACAAAACGTTGTAGATCTTTTGTTAACAAAATATCTGCAACGTCGAAGCTTCAACGTTGAAGCCTACTTGTGGTTAAGATTCATCTGCTGCTTCGTCAGATCAATAAACAAGTCGGGCTTTAAATCAGGAGATGACTTTACTCGAGTGACCACACGTGTACATTTCAGCGAGTTTATTTGAATATGATTGACATACTGTATACCTGCCAACTCTCACGCCTTAGGCGTGAGTCTCACGCCTGCGGGTTGAAAACTCACGAGTCTCACGCCTGCGGGCCAATTTCTCACGCCTGATTGAAAAATGTGAGTTGTTGCCGTCTTGCTTGACACAATTTCCAAAAATATGTTAACTCAGACGCGTGTAAGGAACGAAAACCATGTGTAAAATGAATAAATGACAATACCTTACCTCGCGATCTCCGATTTTTGAAGTGAAAAGCACTGGGAGCGAACTATAGCGCTGATGTTATCAACTAACGTCGGTCCTTGTGGCTAAGCGTTTTCTCGATAACTTCAACTTCGGTAGTCTTCGGACGTCTTCGGAAGACTTCGGACTTCTTCGGGAATCTTCGGAAATGATCGTGTCGTCTTCATAAATCTCAGCACTCCCAGGATAAAAATCTCACGCCTATATCTCAGAAAAAGTTGGCAGGTATAATACTGTACTTGCAAGTGCCATGATTGGTCCCAAACAAATGCTTCATTATATTATAATTTCTCTACAAGAAATTTAATTCGAAGCAACATATATTAATAACTTGGTAATTAACTTGTTGTCTGTTTTACTATACTGGCCAACTCTCGTGCATTATGTGCGAGTCTCGCGCCTGCAGATCTAAAATTGTGGTCTTACACATTCAGACCAATTTCTCACCCCTAACTGACAATAGCGAGTGTAATTGCTTGAAAAATGTTTGAGAAGTTGTCAGAACATCTTTGGAACTCGTTAATAATTAACAATTATTCATCGAAGTGGAGGTGAAAAATGGTGGATATTTACCGAGCCGCGAAGCGGCGAGGTTAATATCCACCGAGGTTAATATCCACCGACACTGAGGTGAATAATTGTTTTAGTATATACCACACAAGCTGAATAACTAGTGGCCCAAAGAGTAACTTTATTTGTGAAAATATACCGACAAAAGTCATTTTGTTTTTCTTCGGCTGCTCGGAGGTGAATAGTACTTGCCTAATCACCTCTGAGCTAGCCAATCAGTGTGCACGAAAAGTACTATTCACTTGGGTGGTATATACTAATGCCTGAGACTGGTTGGAAATCCTTTGGAAATCGTTGGCCCTGTTTTGAAGTCGTCGGAAAAAGTCTTTCTACACCTTTGGTTATCTTTGGAAGTCGTCTGGGAATTTTCGACAATCACCAGAAGTCGTTGGAATATCTTCAGTTATCTTTGGAAGTCTTCTGAAAACCTTGGCAATCTTCCGGAGCCGTCGGTAAATCTTCGGAAATTGAGACTCTGGAGACGAAAAAATCTCCAAAATTTTAGTGAAAAACAGTTGGCAGGTGTACATGTAGTTTTACATGATCATGATCATGATCAAGTGCTGTAGTAACTTTCTTCAACTTTTTTCATAATTATTTTCAGATGTTGACCGAAACATGGTTTCTTTAAAATTAGATTGAATTAAGTTTTTGAAGATTTATGAATGACCAATAATTTGCTACAGTGTTCAGTACATCTTTTATTACACATTTAATAACTCTTAGGCATGGACAAGATGATGGTCAGTCCAGATGGAGATGTAACAGTCACTAATGATGGTGCAACCATTTTGGACATGATGCAAGTTGAACATCAAATCGCTAAGCTGATGGTTGACTTATCAAAGTCACAGGATGACGAGATCGGCGATGGGACGACTGGAGTTGTAGGTTAGGATACTAGTAGGCTGTTCTAATACCAGAGAGCCAGAGTAAATTGTGTATACAGTCATGTATTAAAGGCATCCACATTTGATTGTTGATTAGAATCCTCAATCAACCCTTATTCGACCATTGATCAACCTGTGATCAACTCTTGATCAATACTCGATTGACCCCTTGGTTGACACTAGTTTGGGACAGTCAGTTGAGATTAGACTAATTTTAACAGAAGCACTGCAAGTGTCAATCGATACATACAGTATAAATCGGTCAACACTCGACTGACTATTAACAGATTGAGTGTCAATCAGGTATTGATTGAGATGTCCATCAAGTGTGGATCAAGATGTCAGTCAAATGTTGATCGACATTGGATTGACCAATACAACCATGGATGCCTTTGGTATACTAGATCTGAGGCAGATAGGTCATAAGACCGTCATTAGCTACAGATCTTAGTATAACTCATATCCTGTAGCACAGAACGGCAAGGGAATTTAACTCCCCCAGATTGAGTGTTATTCCATCACAACTTGCCTCCTGAATTTTGTCACATTTACCAAAAAATTTATCAGTACGCAACTTTATTTTGATCGCAACAATTCACTGTACCTCAATGAGCAGGTTAAGTGAACAAAATCCTGTATTGTAAGTAGGCAAGGCAAGGCTCTTACTGTATGCTACTTGGGAGAACTTACTGTGTCCAAAGGGAGAATAGAAGGGGGTACTTTATACTACACTGATTTATCCTGCCCGAGTGGAAGTGGCATGGCCAATTGGTTTAGGGTGTTGGATTTGAATTCTAGAGGTCCTCCATCCCTTTGCTATTTGGATTTGATCTTGCTGGCCCTGAGTTCAACCCTTCCACCATGCTGTATAATATTAGCCAACTGGTCTGCCTCCCTCCAGTGGAGATTCTTAATAATTTCTGTTCTATTTGCAACATTTGAACATCCTCAATTAGCACAACAGTGCTACGTACACCAAACGCTCAAATAAAGTTATTTATTTTGTTTGGTTGTGATAAATCATTGACACTTCCCATCTGTGTACATTTTCTCTGAACACTACTGAAAACAACAATTAAAGAGGGCATTGTTGTGATTTCTTGTTCTTCCATTTCTTTAGTTCTTGCTGGAGCGCTTCTGGAACAAGCTGAACAGCTGTTGGACTGGGGTATCCATCCAATAAGAATTGCCGATGGTTATGAACTAGCTGCCAGAATAGCCAATGAGCAGCTTGATAAGATATGCGATAGCTTTCCCATCGATAGAAACAACCCAGAATCCCTTGTTCAGACTGCCATGACAACACTAGGATCAAAAATGTAAGTGCACGAACTACTATCTGTCCATAACCATAAATAATTTCAGTTGTAAAGTCATGATAATAACTGTAGGAATTCAGGTTCAAGAGTGTTATAGAAACACTGTACTGTCTGTAAATCATCAATTTTTGTTAATATTGTATGTGGGTGAATCAGGGCGTTGTCCCTTCACTGACTACATCTACATACCATGTTTGCTCGTCCTCTTTACTTTTTTTTCTCATCAGCTTTTTGGTGCATACAGAAATAAATATTCTTAGATGAAAACAGTCAATGATTTTGCATTTTAGTTTGCAACTTTTTCGCTTCAAAACATAACTGGTCTAGCTGCCGGTCTAGATGGGAAAATCTAGACCGCGGTCAATATCCATTTCAGCCAATCAAATTCGTGAATTTATTAGTCTCCAGTCTTTGTGAGACAGAGCCATATAATAATACAAAATAACAACATACCCCTCCCTGAAACTTCTCCGCTTGTATGTCTCGCGGTACATGTATGATGTCTCAGCCAAATTTATACTTACTGGTATATACATGTATATTTTCCTTTAAGTGTCAGCAGATGTCACAGAAAGCTGGCAGAGATTGCAGTAGAAGCTGTGCTATCTGTAGCAGACTTAGACAGAAAAGATGTTGACTTTGAATTAATCAAGATGGAAGGAAAGGAAGGTGGAAAACTGGATGATACAATGTTAGTCAAAGGAGTTGTCGTGGACAAAGATATGAGCCATCCTCAAATGCCAAAGGTGTGTGCTATTGTTGAGATGTAATGTATTTTAACTCTGGGAATGTTCTGTATTTTGAAACAAGTAGAGCTGTTTCTTTGATTTAACTTTAAATCTGTGAGCTACAAAATGAAAAAAAAAAAAGGAAAAAAACAAAATAGCCCTAATCACGGTTTTCAATGGTACAGTATCTATCTGGGAAGGCAAAGCAGTCAGAAAATACAGTGTTTGTATGGGAATCGGGTGACAAATTTTTTTTTTCAAACATTGAACATTTTTGCACAACTTTATCATACTAGGTAGCTGATTGCATCACCTAATTTGAGCCTGACGTAGCTAAGCTAGAAGACACTCAGTTAATTTTTAATTTCCCATACATCTGTGTATTTTTTTCCCATGAACTGCATCTACCCAGCCAAATTTACAAATTAACTGGGTGTCTTCTAAACAAGTCACATGCTGGTCAGAGAAAATGAAGCAAGTTGACAAGGTCTGTTGTTGTTTGAGGCTCACTAGTACATCTGTACTTATTCTAATTAAAAAAATTGCCAAAATGTTACATGTACAAAAATTTGTCAATCGAAAAAAGTAAAAAAAAAAAGTCATTGACTAGAGAAAATATGTCGGTTATAGGAAAATTAACTTACAGGATGTTTTTGTTTTTGTGGCAAACAGGTCATTAAAGATGCCAAACTGGCTATCTTAACTTGCCCGTTTGAGCCACCCAAGCCAAAAACTAAGCATAAGTTGGATGTTGCTTCTGTGGAAGACTATCAAAAGCTGAGGGAGTATGAGAAGGAGAAGTTTGAAGAGATGGTAAAACAAGTGAAGGACACTGGTGCTAATTTGGCAATCTGCCAATGGGGATTTGATGACGAGGCCAACCATCTTTTGTTACAAAATGAGCTTCCAGCAGTGAGATGGGTTGGCGGACCAGAAATTGAGGTATGCTGTGTATAAATTACAGTTTTTTTATTTCAGTCTGTAATCTAAAGAATGTATTTTTCACTGTTTATGATGCTGACTACACAACATGGAAATAAGGAGCAAAACAGAAAATCCATCCTCTGTAGGCTTCTTCATTTCCTGAAATTTCAGCTACTTGCCTTTAGTGATACCAAGTCCATGATGTGAGAGACAATCCTTGGGTTGTTTAAACTTAAGAGTGTTTATCTACACTGTATCTTCATGCCAAAAATAATTGCCAAAAATCAGTTGAGCTCATTACATTTAGAATAAACAGCTGATTTCATTACAAATAAATCATGACCATCTGCTGTTGAATGCAAACTCAAGCAAGACATTCTCTCTCCAGCTTATTGCTATCGCGACTGGTGGAAGAATTGTTCCGAGGTTTTCCGAGCTGACAGCAGAGAAGCTTGGTAAAGCTGGTCTGGTGAAGGAAGTCAGCTTTGGAACTACAAAGGACAGAATGTTGGTTATTGAGGAGTGTCTGAACTCTCGAGCTGTTACAATCTTTATCCGAGGAGGAAACAAAATGGTAAGGGTCAATCAGTGTAATGATCAAACTGATGTTGTTTTGCCTTGTTACAGTCTTTTCTCTAACACATGGAGAGGAAAAGGTTTTAATGAATGTCAGGCCAGTGCCACAGATACATGTTAGAAGATGTACACAGATGTTGGACAAAACAAACAAAGGGATGGTTGCATACCCAATAAATGGCCCCTCTGGATAAAAGCCATAATGCTGAATGGGCCTATCCCTGGCTAAATAGAGTTTTATTTGCTTACTTACTAAGATGAAAGCCAAACCCAGGGGAAAAATATATGCAATGTTTTGCAAATCAGTTTTGAATATCACTTGGGGAACAAAATCTCAAACCTAAATACTCATTACAAGTGTAATGCTTGTTGTGTGTCTGCATGTACATGAAGGTATGGCCCTTTCTGTGTACATTCCATGCTTGACAATAAACATGTATAGTGTGAGATTCATGGTTAATACATTTATTTACAGTGTAAAGTACACCGAACAATGACATGCAGTTTGTTTTGCTTACCTCCATACAACATTTATAAAGGACCCCTGGATCCCATTGTGCCAAGTATTTACATCACAAAGCCCATTGTAGCATGCAGACTGTCATGTTTTTGTTTCAATGCTGCTGTTTTTTTTTTTTTACAGATTATAGAAGAGGCTAAAAGGAGCATACATGATGCACTGTGTGTGGTAAGGAATCTTGTTCGTGATAACCGCGTGGTGTATGGTGGAGGAGCGACAGAGCTGGCTTGCTCTTTAGCAGTGACAAAAGAAGCAGACAAGGTAAGGGTCACCTGGTGTAGTTTGAAAGTTTAAAGGGGCTCAGTCGCGGTATTTTGAGTTATTTTGAGTATCAACAAAATTAATGTTAAATTGAAAATAATACTTTACAAAGATAGAAAAACATCAGAGATAATAATAAACCATAAACTAAGGAACTTGGATGGTTAAGGATGGAGAAGATTGACACGGATTGCAAACAATGAAATTAACAAATTGACGTCAGTTTTTTATGCGTCTGTCCTGTTATTGATCATGAATTTCGTCATCACATTGTCAAAGTAGCTGTGGATCCACGAGGCGATAGCCGAGTGGATCCGCAGACTACTTTGACAATGTTATGACGAAATTCATTATCAATAACAGGACAGACGCATTAAAAACTGACATCAATTTGTTTTTTACGATAACAAATAGTCGAATTGCCGGCTCTCGCTTGCTGACGCGTCGCATGAATTTTAAATTCATGTGTATGCCCGCATATGGACAATAAAAATTAGCCAATGAGCGCGCGTGTATTTCTGCAGTTATCGTAAAATTGAAAAGTTTAGCTAAACTTTTCAAAATGTTTAACGATGACTGAGCCCCTTTAAGGATAAGGGAAAGTTCATTTAATATGACAAGGGGGGGATGAAGATCTTTAGGGGGGGCTCCGAAAATTTTTACACACCCAAAGGGGGGGCTCTGAAAAAATTGTTGGGCTAGGCGAGGGGTTCTGAAATTTTTACTACCAAAGGGAGCGAGGGGCTCCTAAAAAAATTAAACTGCTAGCGAGGGGGCTGCTAAAATTTCAAGCTTCAAGTTTCAAAATCTTCATCCCCACCCCCCTTGTCATATTAAATGAACTTTCCCTAATTGGTGGTCCAGATATCGATGGCAACTTGTAGTGTACCAGTGAGCTTCGTAGGAGCCCAAGATCGGTGGGGTCCAAATCCAGGAGCACCCTCCATTCATCCAGAAATTTTGAAACTTTCAAAATGGAGGGAAATGGTTAATTTTTTGGAAATTTCCATGGAAAGCATCCAGAAAATCTGAAATTATTAAACTGAGAATTCCAGAAATTCCTGGAATTCTGGGAGGAGAATTCAATGAAAAAGAAATTCCTGGCACAAGACATTTTTGAAAACTTGGGTTTACCTGGCAAGTCCTCTTTTTTGGAAAGCATGCAAGGGTCACATCTACTCTTAGTTGTGTCCCAGGGGATCCAAATACGTAGTGTACAGTCAGTAGTCGTTTTTCTGTAGGATTGGATTACCCATAGCACTTGGATGCAAACCTGGGGCACTTTCCATTCAACTTCCCATTTTTGTTTGACCAGAAAGTGCATCAGGTTCATAACCACTTGCAGTTGTATCCCAGGGATTCTAGACACTGCTGGTGATCAAAACCCTCCAGAACACTCACTGCAGACTGTTCATTGTACCCCGGAGTGGGGGGGGGGGGGGGGGGGGGGGAACCACCATATTTGAGGAATGGGTGTGCTCTCAGCAGAAATTTTGAAAAGAATCCCACCAAGATCCTGTTTTGTGAGCGTGGCTCAAAATACTTTTAAGCCCCACGAGGTACCACTTCTTAAACAACACATCTGCTGTCAACTTAAGTTTGGCTCAAAGACCTATAAAGTACTGCGCAAAAGCTCCCATTGTGGACTTGTTGCAGCTGAACACTCCAAGATGTAGGTTAACTGTGTTCTTAACCTCTACAAGGTATGACCACCCCTTTTCTTTCTATATGGGGGTGCCCCCACCGGACACTGAACCTGCATCTCTTCACTGTAGTGTGTAGTGTGCTCCTTGACTTGAAAATTGGATGTGACCATTTTAATTCTTTTTTTAATATTTCTTTTCTTTTTTGCCATTAAAAAACAGTACAGTATAGAAACGAAAATCAAATAATACAAAAACTACATTGTTTTTATACCCCGCAACAAATAAAAAAGGAAGAAGATAATTGATAAACTATTGTAGTGACCATTTTGATCTGCACGCAAATGTAAGCGAGACTGCTAATGTTTGCTCAGGTATCCACACTGGAGCAGTATGCCATGAGAGCATTCAGTGACGCCCTGGAAGCTATACCTTTGGCTCTGGCAGAGAATTCAGGATTGAATCCCATTCAAACTGTAGCTGATATTAAATCCAGACAAGTCGCTGAAGGCAATCCAAGACTCGGTGTCGACTGCATGGATACTGGAATTAACGGTATGTTGGCCTAATTGAGTTTGTCTGTTTACTCGAATCACAGTCATATGCTTTTTATGCCTTCCAGACGTCAGGGAACTTCAGAAAACCTCAACAGCGACGCTTGCGAAAACGTTACCAAACAGTAGGCAGAAAGCAGCAGAAGATGCAGAAAAATGGTTCTGCACGTGCGTTTTGAATCTTTCCACATGTCTTTGCCATCCTTTGCAAAACAGCAACGGGAAATCATTAAGTTCTGCGTATTTTGAAGAATGCGAACGTCGTCGGCTATTTTTTCGTATTTCCATTTGGATTTCAACACTGGTATTACATTTAGCTTGAGCAAGTTCTGAGCTCGATAGACGCACTAAACATCTAGACAAATGCAAAATAATGTAAATCCATTTTTTTACTAGGCGTTTTCGTCCGGGTCGCTGTCGTCATTGCTTAAGCTCTCTAATCCCAAAAAGGCATTCAGACTGCAGTTTGAATGTAGTCACCTCCCTCGAGTTCCCCACAACGTATTGATATTACCTTGAGATTATCTCAGTGATTGAGGTGTCCTTGATTTTTTGCAGATATGAAAGAACAACACGTGATCGAAACGTTGATTGGCAAGAAGCAGCAGATTAGCCTGGCCACTCAGCTCGTCAAGATGATTCTTAAAATTGATGACATAAGGACACAAGGAGAAGCGTGACATATTTGGCTTCTTAGGGTCATGGCTAGCTTGTGTGACACAGTCACGCATGATTGGTGCGACCAAACGGCTCTGTTAATGTATTAGTGGAGAGCTTTGCTCGCATGGATACTTCGCGGCGTCGAATTTTAAAGAGTCGTTAACAAAGTTGCCTCAAAGACCTCTTTCTTTAACTCGTCTAAAACGGAATAAAGAAAAGAACATTCTTATCTTGCACGATACAGAGTAAATTGTACAGCGATGGAGAATAAAATAAAATTGAAAAAGTATAGTTAGATGTTTTGGGTGTAATATTTTGTGTTAACTACACATGTACATGTACATTAAGAGATACGGGGGAGCTAGTCTGGATTTGCCGATGGGTCAATCGATTAATAATCCTCATCATTGGACGCATTTTTGTCCTTCCCGGCTTCTTATTGGCCGAGAGCCCACCACGTGACCTCCAAATAACTGCCTACAAGTTACCTCCAAATGTATTTTGTGGTAAATAATATTCTAGTCTGCATGCGTATATTCTGCTCACGCTCTTATGGGAAAATTGCAGATCGCTTCCCTCAGCTGTCACAGTGCGAGTTAAATATCAAAACAAACTTGGTGATCGAATGATAAAACATTATGAACTCGGTTATTGCAAAATATCGTGATTTGTCCGTGTCTCGCACGTCACTTATTGCCTTGGCCCTTAACAGCGGCAATTAATAGCACTTTTCACGGTTATTTTTTTTCTCATTTGCATTACAATGTAATCCAACGTGGGATGCGAGGCAATTTCGGGCTGAAAACTACAAAATAGCCCGAAATTGCCTCGCATACATGCTAGATTTTATTTTAATGCAAATGAGCAAAGTTAACCGTGGAAATGGCATACTGCTCTCTACTGACAAATCACGATACAATGAATCCAGTATAAAGCGGACCCCATGTTAGGCAGACACCCTGTGTCAAGTCGACACCAGCGTAAGTTCCAAAATTTTCTTCCCACATGTACTGTAAAATAAACCTGCATTCAGCAGACACCTCTGTCAAGCGGACACGGACACTAATATTAAGCCATTTTTGTGCCACAAAACCTGCAATAGCAATGTCTTTCTAAAGCTAAGTAATTATTGAACGGCTCGGATGGGATTTTTCAGGAAACAATGGCGAAGTTTGCATATGCCCAAACTAAAGTACTAACACCCTTGCCCGTTTTGCTACGGCTCGGTCAGAGCCCATTGTAAATTTATGTCGAGGTAAACGACATTGTATTTCCGAACTTTCATCGCTGTAGACTTTGGTAGTCCTTTGACAG
The DNA here is from genome assembly GCA_019787425.1 of Platygyra sinensis. Taxonomy (NCBI): domain Eukaryota; kingdom Metazoa; phylum Cnidaria; class Anthozoa; order Scleractinia; family Merulinidae; genus Platygyra; species Platygyra sinensis. The sequence continues at coordinate 56,713 of JAHPZR010001169.1, read as the reverse complement.
TAACGTTACGTGACAGTAAATTCATTTTTTAATCGACGTCGCCGTGGTAGCTTAGCTTCTTAAAGGGAACACGGCTCCACTTACAACAAGTTGGCGTTGAATTGCTTGAAGTAATTAATAAATCTCAAATTTTATTGGACAAGGTGAAAGTAACATTCAAGAGTAACAAAAATTGAGTTAAGAATACCTGCCGATTTTCGCATTTAAATTTCCCGTGGACCGCCATTTTGGATTCTGTGACGTCATGTGGTTGCCGCTATTGTTAGGAAGCAGAGCATCTTTAGTGTGAAACAATAGACCACTTTCGATATATTAAGATGCAGATTGGAAGCGAGGCTTAGAGGACACAAACAAAGGAAATTGAATGACCATGTTTATTCATTTCTTTTGTTTGTGTCCTCTAAGCCTCACTATCAAGCTGAATTTTAATATATCGAAAGTGGCCTATTGGGTAACCATTTGACGTCATGTAATCCAAGATGGAGGCGCGCGGGAAATTTAAAAGCAAATATAAGTGATAGGCAAGCCTTGTTTTGCCTGACACTGATAACTTATGGCTGGGCATTTAACCGAAATTTGAAATAAAACAGTACTGATTTCCTACAATTAAACGTCCGTTTGCTTTGAGAGTGGAGGTTTTCTTTTAACTCCCTTTTAGGAAGCTTATGCAAGCCACTACACTAACGGCTTTGAAAGCTTCACCAAACAAGAGGTTTAATGAGCAGAACAAGGGCTGTGCACGTGCGTTTCATTTATTTTGAAGCCGTGCTTTGCAAAACAGCAACACGTAAAATGACCAGATTATGCGCATCATCTGGGAGGACGTGGGCGACGACAGCAAAGTTACGAAATTCAAAGGTAAAAGAGAAACCTATTTTTTTAATTACGAGGCGTGGTCTCTGGCGTCGCCGTCGCTGGGCATTAGGGAACTTGCAAACCACGACGGCAACGGCAACGGCAACGTCGGCAACAAAAGGTTTAATGAGCAAAACAATAGCAGTGCACGTGCGTTATAAATCTTTGTATTTTTCGTTGCCGTTCTCTGCCAAACAACAACATGAAATGATCAAGTTTTGCGTATTTTGGAGAACCTTGGCCATATTTTGAATTTCCTTATGGAATTGATCGCTGGCATTACATATGAACGGGTTTAGCTACTTACGAAATTCGGGAGTAAATCCATTTTTTGCTATTCGTCGTCTATGGCGTCGCCGTCGACATGTGCTTATGTCCTCTATTGGGGACCCTCCTCAAACACGACGGCAACGGCAACGAGAACTTACGTAAAAAATTGTTGGTACATTTCTTTCCCGTCCTCTGCAAACACTCTGCAAAACAACAACGTTAAATGGCCAAATTCTGCGTTGTCTGGAAAAGGTGAACCACAACGGCTAATTTTTCGTATTTCCATTTCGAATTAACCACGTTCGTACTTTATTCAGCGAAAGACACTGCATGGATAATAGACACACTGGGTAGTTCCAAATAAATGCGGAATTCTATATGTCGCTACTTAGCCTGGAACTAAGGCCCAGGACAAAAGGCGAATTCAAGTCGCGTCTAATAAATTAAAAATAGGTGCGATTAGGAGTTGTTAGCGAAATCCCAAAATACAGTGCCCGCCGGGCCTTACTTTTTCAGTTAATTGCACAAAATAGAAAGAGAAAACTCGCATTACATACAGCTCTGAGGACAGTGTATCAGAGATGACAGCTATTGCTCTTAGTGGCATGCTTGACCGTGCTTTTGCTTTTGCGAACAACAATATGGAGCAGCGGTCTTGATGTCAGCTTTCGATAGCCCGCCCATTCTCGTCCCCAGTGCTACTTGTCTCAAAATGTCGTTGGAAAAAAGGGGTCCTTTCCACTGACCACGTGACCAAAAGAAACGGAGGCTCTGGGGACGAGAATTGTAGCTCACCATTCCCGCTCGGGAAATTGTCCTTGTACAGCCCATGCTCGTCAGGGGGAAAAATAGCGTTTGTCAGCGTTTGGCAGATGGAGGACTATGTATTTTGTGACGTTTACCCAGTCAATCACATTTTAATCAATTGTTTTGAAATTTGCACCAGTTATGAATTGAGTTCGCGACCTTATGCGTCCCATGGCGCAATGAGGAAAGATGATGATGATGATGAATTGAGTTCAGCGCGTGTTTAGAGCGGCGTTTTCTGAAACGTCGAACCACTGTCGCATGATTCGACTTGGCAAGTCGAATTCACAATAGAGTCGAACCAATTTATTTGAGTCGAATTTAATTGAGGCAAACGTCGTACCATTCATGCATCTATTTCAAAATTAATAGGATTGACGAATTAAGTTTGACTTGAATTCGACGTTTGCCCTTGGCCTAACTCACAACAATTTGCGGAATACCATAGTCACATGCGTACTTCGAATTTAGAGTATAGTAATTATACTTCCCAACTCAAATACGTTCTCCGAATGGAGGAGAACGTGTCACGTGCCGTGGGTTAAATCTCTCTAACTCCCTAGGGCGACTAAAACTCACTAACTCCCTAGGGAAACTTCAACGTGAACTTTGGACTCGCACGTGATCACGTTGTGCACCTTGAAAACGCGGGAAATTTGTATACTATTCGGCCTGATGTTAAGGTTATTCCTCACAATTGCACTGCGCATAATTTATGGTGTCATTTAGCGTGCCCTCGTGCACGCGCATATTGAAAACATGGCGGATTTGCCTTGTAATCATAAAAATTACAATTTCCTCGATTGTGATTGGTTTAAAAAACTCTTATTTCCCACTAATTCACTTGTCAAGCTGTTATCGGACAGTTTGTTATCGGACAGTTCAATAAGCCAATCACATTCAAAGATGTAGTTAAAATTAACCAATCACATTTGAAGTTGTGGTTTAAATCAACCAATCACAACCTTGGTTTCAATCACCATAGAAACATGTGTGCAAACTCCTAAATTGGGGCTTTCTTCAAAATGGAGAATTTTTTCCCCTTGAACAATGATTGTTTTAGAAGACAGAAGTGATTTATTTTATCCTATGGCACAAATGTTTATGCGAACTATCCAGACGAGTTCCTTTGTGGATATGTTAACATGTTCAGATGAAGTTCAGCCATCCACAGCATTGTCTATCGCTTCGCAACAACCGCGGCAAACGGAGGTAAACATCCACCCGGCTGTAATACCACTGCTCAGTACGCTAGTATTTCCTCCCTCGAAAATCCTCATTTTGTTCAACAAAATCAAAATACAGGAACAATGACAGTAGACCAAGCCAAGTTTTCCCCTTGTACCGGACGGAGAAATTTCAGAATTAAATAATAGTAAAACCACAGCCTCCAAAAACATCGCTCGAGCAAATAAATCATGAATGGCAGCATAGGTAGAACGTTGTAAAGCCAAAAACATTAATGCATTTAACTGCCAGTGAAAGACGAGAATTGTTTCTCATTGCTAGCGGATACTTGCCTGTACAATCCAGCTCGATATCTGCGATTTCTGCGACATTCCCTTTGCAGAGTTCGGTGCCTGCAGCTTCAGCAAATCCACCAGCTGTAGGAGAATGTTCAACCAGCAGTTCCAATCAGTTCAAACCAAGTTTCTTCATTAGCGAATGTAGCAGAATTCACCGGTATGCCGTCGTCCAAAAACAGCATGGCTACAAAAATCTCCCGGCACCATTTTAAATTTTCAATAAACAGTTCAGTGTGTTTAAAAAACACCAGCAACTTAAGAAAATCCCCGTCTCAAAAAGCCAAGGAAACGAAGAATCATAATTGACTCTGGCTCTGATGTTTACAACTTGAAGTGAGCTGTCTATTGACTCAGCTTAAAAATCTTGAATCTTGCTGGAAAAACTGCCCAGGCCCTGGCAAGCGTTCGTAATTTTAACCAAATTCCGCAAAGTTCTGCGCAGTTGAGCGCTTTTCATGCATGGTTGCGTTTTTGACTGACATAAGACTTGTTTTTCGCTCGTCACTTGGCAACCAGCAAATCCATTTTGACTGTTGTCGATTTCAGAGCGACATTAAATGCAAATTTTCCCTTTACTTCATAACTTTGCTATTCTTCTTTTCTCGGAAATTGTAATTTTTATGATTAATTGGTAATAAGACTTCGCGTCGTCCAATTCTGTCTGTAATCATACTCGTGATAAACAAATCGGACTCCCGCTGCGCGGTCGTCCGATTTTGTTATCACTCGTATGATTACAGACCGAATTGGACTCCACTCAGTCCTATTACCATTACATATCGAGCGCTGTCAGATGGAAAATGGCTATAGCTCACCAACGAGCACGGGCACCCCAACTTTTTTTTCAGTCATTGTAATCAACTTATCATAAACTTTGCTTTAGGAAAGACTGATCTGATTCCTATTGCTGAAAATTGAATAAGTAACGAAAATGCAAGTAAACTATAGTCTTTTCTATGTTGCCCTATGGTAACCATGTCAAGAAATTTGGTTGAAATTTTAATCAAGAATTCAGCTTTCTGTCTAAATCAAACTTAAAAAGTTTATTTGTGTTCGATACAATGCATTGACTGCAGTTTAATGCGTGTGCTCATGGGTCTCGGTCACAAAAATTTACAATTATTACTGGGAATGCGTTCTTGTAATAAGCATTAAATAATGCCAAAATGGGTCATTTTCAATGCCCCAGTGCTCCTTAATGAGTATGGGCACCCCCCTTTTTTATTTCAAAATTGAAGTTCTCATATGATAAATCCAGTGGGCGAAGTTTGAACGAAAATCTATTGTCAGTTTTATTTCAGGGGAATTACCTTAAAAAGCCATTGAAGTAGGACAACGTTGTTTCTAATTAGAGACGGCATTCATTATTCAAGAAAAGGGATTTATATTCGCAAACTGACATATCATGCAGATTAACAAAAGGGAAAACATGAGCGTTTTCTGTCTCCAAGCTTTTGGTTTTGCGCCAAAAATTGGGTTGCCCACGTTCGTCAACTCGCTCGTCGATCGCCGTCGCCAGGTAGGAAAGTATTTGTATAATTTACAGCAAAATATGCTGTTCCTGATCAAATCAAACTCAAAATGCTCGAGTTAAGCATAAGAAGACGCCAAAGCAACTTTAGTGCTGTCTATATTTTTTGTTAGCTGCGAAGAAAAGGACTGTTATCGTGATTTTTCGATAGGACAAGTTGGTTTTGGCAGCCGCTTAATTTTGCGAGTGCAGCCAGTGTATGCAATAGCGTCAAGCAAATCATTATTTTCGGAGCTTTTTCTATTTTGAGTCGGGAGGTATAACAAAACACTTAATGACTGGCCCCTCGGGAAACAGTGAATTTTGTTTCCCCTCGACCTCAATGTTCCCCTCGGCTTCGCCTCAGGGAACATTGAGGGTCTCGGGGAAACAAAACTCACTGTTTCCCTTGTGGCCAGTCATTAAGTGCTTATTATATTAGTACTTAGGCCGTTCCATTGGCCTTTGTTCGTCGTTTTTCGTGATAGTAAATTTTGATCATGTTTCCTGTGAGTGTGATCGCGAAATAATAATTATACACGTAACTGGAGAAGCGGTAATCTTTATGCATGAAAATATATACGTTCTAGTTTTACAAAGCAAATAATTTGAAAAGCGAAACTCAAGTTTAAATAATATAGGTGTAATGTGCACAACAGAGAGAACTAAGAAACAATTTTAAGCTAGAGACTAAGTGAGTTGATGGAATTTCTATTTTTCCAGTACAGGGTTTCGATTTAGACACCCCAGGTGTTTTCGAGAGTGCAACATTAACCAATGTTGATTTATCTGCCCGTTTTGACGCTATACCCTACAGACAGCGGAGGCGTTAAAACTTGACAACATGACCCATTTGTGTGTAATTAGCATCAACCAAATCATTTTTCAAGGGAAGTTGTAATTAAATTGTTTGAGCTGCTTGCGAACTACCTGCCGGGTCATAGCAACAGAATATAAATTGAGGAGCGTGGTTAACAAAGTAAAAAGAAAGCGCTTTTTAAAACTAGATCAAACTTCCTGTTTGAGTCTGGACCGCCGACAAGAAGTCAGACATAACTGGTTTTTTTATTGTTCAGCTAAAACTGGCCCTTAAAGACGACCGAAATAGCCGCACGCTGATTAAACTGGGCTCGCATCATACTCGTTGGGGAAAACTGAAGTCGACTGAAGAGCTTTAAAGCCGACAAGGTAAGCTTAATACCGTCTTGTTGCATCACTGACCGCAGTTAAGAGACTTCAAAGCGTTTAAATAAGAGATCGAGAAGTTCAGGTTGCAGGAAGTTCAGACGTCATAAAGGTCATAAAAAACCTGATTCTTAGCCTTGAATAAAATCGAGACTATGCGAGAGCTTGGTGAAAAACTTGAAACATAACTGCTAAAAAACGAAACTGCGAGCCCCGTGAAATTCGACATTTTTTTTCTGGACCCATGCATGGTTTTTGAAGGACTTCGCCATCCCTGTACGTACATACATAAGTTCCTTTATTGAGGGTTTAAGCTCGGAGGCACAAAGAAGCATTTGATAATTCTGAGCACACAATATTAAACGATGAGGTAAACGCACGCGAGAAGAAATCACCTTTTGAAGCGCCTACAACTAAGGCGCTATGCAACGTTGAGGCTTTCCAAATCGCTGTACTTCGAAGATTCGCTCTGAAAAGTTCAGCTCTCTGCCTAAAAATTGTATTGAACTTTAACTTGAGAGTTTATGTGACTAACGTGACAAATAGTAAGCTCCCATGCAAAATTTTCCTCCGCGAGATAAATTTAAATGTGTGTATGTGAAGAACTGAAATAGACCAATTTCGATAATCTAAAATTCAGCCTAAAACCAGAGACCTCAGTACGAGGCTCTGTGGAATAACTACAGAGTATGTGGGGTTTATTCCCGGAAGGGGGGGTACTCCCCATGATATATGGGCTATATAGGTACGTGCCGAGGTTCTCGGTTCTTGAATAGGGTATCTTTTTTACTTGTTTGTTACTGTGTTCCTGGTGTGGTCCTTAGATAGGATAGCTTAATTGTATTCTCTAATAGTGGAGTGTGAAAACGCCCGCCTAAACGAATGTTTAGGCCTCAAAAAGCCGGGGTATCAGTTTTCGCTTTCTAAGCCCTTAAATAGGGTTAGGGTTCAAGAACATTCGCGGCACACCCCTATCCAAACTTCGCGGGAGTACCCCCCGGGGGTGTATTGTGTGTTAGGCTGAATTTTAATATATCGAAATCAGTCTGTTAACATCGCGTTATCATTTCATCGGTACCAGAAAGAAGCTCACTTCCTTTAAACGTCTCGGTTGAGAACCTGAAAGAAACTTCCCCCTTTGGCCTCTTTTGTTGATCAGCATAGTAATTAATAGTGAGCGTGTTAATCCTATCAAATATAGTTTAAAATATTATCTATATAACTAGGAACTGCAAAAGGCCACGGTTAGTACAGGTAATCGTACGGTTTCGAGTTTTTCTTATTTATGAATTTTAATTACACGCGAATAAAACGAACAGGAGTATTATTAATGGTGTCAATAATTTGACTGCCATTCGTATAGGTAGACCAGATCTTGTCAAAATGACAAATTTCAGGTGATGATTTTTCCTAAAAATATTATTGATAATAAAATTAATGTTATCTATGTCGATCGGTTGCCAATCCACAGCTTGGGGATAAAGTGTCATTTATTGCGTAAGTTCTTGAAACCTAGAATTATCCGCACGATAGCTTTCATGCAGCTCAGCCAAGCAGGGTCTGGGTCCGAGAATGGGTGGCCTGGGCCTCGACTTCATGGTTTATCGTTCTTGAATCGGATGACGTGAGTACATGTTACGAAGTGAAATTCGTTTTCTTATTGTTTTGTAATCAGAGTTGCATGTACAATTGTATATGTTTACTCACTTTATTTCACATTGCAAATTTAATTTAGTAACCTTGACCGTGCATGTCATAGAATTGATAGAGGAGGCACATTAAACTATGAGCAATAAAGATTTTGAGACGGACAACTTCCTTTGTCTTGATATGGAGACGATCACCAAGATTTGATTTGTCTGGTTCAGCAGGTGAATCGTAGACACAAGATTCAGACTCGGGGTTTGCAGTGACTGATGTCACTAAAATTCAAGCTAGAAAACTATTGATCATCCTGAGATTTTACTTTCATGACGTATAAGAGCAGCTGAAATTAAAACTAGTAATCATACAAATTTTCGTTTAGGATGGGTCCTTGGTTTTGTGATAGACTACGCTTGAATTTCTAAGTTTTTGCGTGACACGGCATTTACATGACGGACGAGAGAGCTCTCATGTTGGTTAAAAAAAGTGACTTATCTCGGGGAATTTGGATATCTGAACAGTTCATGTATTAGAAAAAGTATTATTTTAATGTTCTTGAGTTCCTCGAATAAAGATAAATTCACGCTTTTGTAGGAAAATTCCGGCCGTCATGTTGGAGCCCATCTGGATATGCTTCAACATGGCGTCCCCATACAAATCTCTATAAATTTGGGTGAAACAAAAATTCTCTGCATATCTTAAGAAAAATTGCTGTGGCCAGAATCTTGGCGAGGGGCTTTACACATTTATCTGGACTTTATCTATTGAACTGTTTTCATTTTTATTTCGATATATTTTGAATGGCGTGACACTGAAAACAAGATTAACATGCAATTGTTGTATTTTGGGCATTCAACTCTTTGAATCATTTCTTTCTATCTTGTTTTCAGGGCGAAGTAAGGCAAAGGTTGGAGTTCGTGTTGTACTTTAAAGAGCATATCTTAGTAAGAACATGGTTGGGCAAGGATTTCCTCCCGTTTTACGCCGTCTACAAAATGTCTTAATGTCCAACTTTGCCAAAACTTTGCTTTAGCTCAAAACCTCTCTAATAGCCCGCAGTCAAGGCAGCTGCGGTACTGAGATAACTAAACCAGTGTTCAGCTTTGCTATAACTTTAAATTCAGTCATTAGTTAAAAAAAAAAAACCTTTCGCGAAACTTGAAGGTGACTGGTGTAAAAATCAACAAACCACAAACAAGTTAGAGATCCCTGATAAACTCTTTCTAATGATAAGGGCCTCCTAGGCGGGGGTTGGGGGAGTGCATGTTCTCTAATATGCAGAATCAATAATGAAGTCCAATTACTTTTCAAAGTTCCTAGTTCAGCGTTGGTGTAATATCTAAGCCTTTCCTCTGTTGGGGCCAGTTTGCATGTTTGTTAGTGTTAGAAAACTCATTTGAAAAACCTTTCACTGAAAAAACACAGCTTTAATTACACAAATATCTTTCTTAAACTGCCAATATGTTTTCCTTAAGAAAAAGTCCATAACTCGTGTTTATGCTGTAACGTGAGTAATCACTTCCTTGGTTTAGTGAGGTTCCACTTTAAGGTTTGTACTGCAAAAAGTGTTCAACACTGCGCTAAGTGTATCTTTTTGTGAAAATTTTCTCGAGGTACGTGTCTAAATGCATGCTCACTAGGAAAAAAATCTTCTACACAAAAAGTACCTGAAAAAACTGTATTGAATACAATAAAACAATTACCTAAAAAAACCCTAGATACATCAGTTATGCAAACGAATTTCCGCACTTAGTAACTTTTACCTTAAGTATGAAATCAGTCAAGCAATCGATCATCGAACCTGTTTGAGACAACCAATTGAGGTTGACTGAAAACAATATATACTTAAGTTTATAACGTGACACCTTTGTAATGTAAAACTGTTCAGCTTCTTCGTGTGAGAGCTTTTCTGTCTTTTGATTTGCCCGAAGTTTCCAGTTGTTTTCGGAATGGTTAACGATGAAAACACACGGAAGCCGCACAGAATCTATCAAATTGCTTCTTAAAACTTTAAAGATACTTTTGGAATGAAAACACCTTTTCTTAAGAGCTTTACTCCGCCTTCGGAGTATCTAGTTGTCATCAAAATCAATAAATAATGGAAACTGTCAGATGTGTAGAAGCCACTCATGAATCTTGTCCACACAGAATAAATTAACGAGGTTTATAAACACACATTTGTGATGGAAACCTGTTTGTTAAATTGAAGTCTCAAGCATTTTTCCCCAAAGATGGTTAAAAATGTGACTTCGAGCCAGTTTACTCGATTTCGCCAGAGCTCAAATCGGGAGTGGGTGTTTTGAATTTAGCTGAGTCCGTTGGTGAGGAAATCTTCTAATTACAGACTAGCTGCTGAGTTTCGAACAAGTGAAGCTTGTCATTTAATTTTGAAGGTGAGTCAATTTGCAACTATTGCCGTCCCATTCGCAATACGGAGAAAAATAACGGTTGGCGGGTGCAAAAATTTCGTTTTTCTAATTCTGTTCGAACTTATAGTAAAAATGATACTGTCGGGTGCGCTTAGTATAATTCGTTGCAAAATATGATGATCCGGAGGAGGGATGTCAAGGAACAAATAATTTTCTTGCTTGAAAAAGAGTTTACAGCCTCTGAAGCTAATCGATAGCATCTGCACTTACGAAAATTTTAATAAGCGAAAAAAAAAAACCTCCTACGCACTAAAAATGGCGTCGTGTTGCCAAGTTTTTTTTTGCAAAGGAAACGTAATTTTGTGTAGTGCGAACAGGGCTTTAAGTTTAAGGCTTTGTTTACCGTAAAGTAAATACTAAATATATAAATATGTAAATATATAATTACATCGACTTAAAATCATTGGAACTGTGGGTTAAATTATTTTGTATCAGTTTGCCATATGCAGGAGATGTTTCTTTGTCGCCTGAAAGTACTGCTTGACTGCATTTCAAGCAGCTAGAAGACGAAAGGTGAAATTATCATGAAAAGTTTTAACTCTGTCGAAAATATTCTGCAGGCGATCTTTTGCCATTTGGATAAATTTACTATAACCTTCGTGAAGAAAAACAGTTTAATTTACCAGTTCAAATAAGTAATATTTTGTGGCATTACCGGGTAAAGGCTAAACGTTGTATTTTTTGTTAGTAATCAGTTTGCCTTGAATGAATTTCATGCAAGCTATACTAATCGCTATAAGTCCATGTGCACTGCAAAAAAAAAAAAAGACCGGGACTGTAATGTCATGATAAAGTTTAAAAAAAGACAGTTTAATTTTCCAGCTCAAATTAGTAATATTTTGGGGCATAACCGGGTAAGGACTAAGCGATGTTTTTTTTTTTGGGTTTCTTTGTGATCAGTTTGCCTTGAATGAATTTTATTTATGCAAGTGGTACTAATCGTTGTAAGTCCATGTGTGCAAAAAACAGAAATCGACTGTAATGGTAAAGTTTAAAAGAAAATAGATGACAGATAACTTTTTAATAGGCCATTTCCGAATTACCTTTAGCCTCTTTCTCAAAGCGAGTCTTATTGCTCAAATAAAAGGAGATTTTATTCACATGCAAGTTAAATTCATTTTCATTTGAATAGTGTGCACCAGGGATTGCTTTGGTAGAGAAGCTTAAGGCAACTCAGTTATTGAACTGTTTTTTACGTGCATGTGATGGGTAGAATACTTCCAAAATTTAACTGCAAGAATTCAAGGTCGGTTATAATTTGTTAAAAGAAAATGCTTTGAAAATGCAACCGACCTTCGGAAACCAAAGATGGTGAACAAAAGGAAAAGAAAGATATTTCTTAGATATTTTTGCCATAATTGTAAAATAAGACTGAACATTAATATCATATTCACTGCAGTGTGCGTTGCTCCAGACGTCTGAGCATGTATTTTCATAGCAGGAAAACTACGATGACTTTAAAGTTTTTTTTTGTTTTTTTTTTTGCCACAACATTCATATAATTCATAAGAGCTTAACAGCTTTTCTGCAAGTCTTGTAATATGGTAAATAGCGGTTTTCTTTTGTGACTCTAAATCCGGCCACTTGAATTCTGGTCATTACGAAGGGTGTCCACACGCACGGACACACTTTTCAGTCAGGTGGCATAAGCTCTCCTTAAGGCCCCATCTGCGCATGCACTACGCGTGAGGAATCATTCTCGTCCCCAGAGCCTACGATCCTTCTGGCCTGTGGTTAAGATCGAGAGCTCTGGCCGGACCTGATTTTCCGAGCATGCGCAGAGTATTCTTTACTGTCAACCAATCAGATTTGCTGGATTTGACAGGAAGTCCGTGAATCAAGGACTTCCGGTGTTGGACCAAACCAGAGCTCTCGATCCCAACCACAGGCCAGAAGGATCGTAGGGTCTGGGTCGAGAATGGTGAGGAATTTTAAAAACGCAGCTTTGGCTTCACTGTTAGTCCTACCGTCCACACTGATCCGCCACAAAACGAGAATGACCCGTGATTATCACGTTTTCAAACTTTTCCAGCGTATTGCGGACAGGCCTTAACGGTTTAAATCTTGTCATGTTAATTTCGTTGAATCATTACTCTGGTTGAATCAAAAGACAAATCTTGCCAAGCTAAGTTAGTTTTGTGTTAGAACCGGAAGAAGCTTAAGTCCGGCCGTAGTACTGAATGGATCATGACGGCAGAGAATTAATAACAAGTGGTTCAAAGAGACCTGGATGGGTTGGGGCAATCTTTGCAACGTCATCGTTAATTACTTCTAGAATTAAGAAATTCACCTAATTTTCAAATTATTTTATGATCATGATATTATATACCTGGAGAAACACAAGCTTGACCATACATTGACCTTTGCTCACCATAGTCCCCAGTAGCTCAGTGGTTGGAGTATCCGATTAGATCACGGAGGGTGGTGTGTTCAAATCCCATCTAGGACTCGGATGTGCCCTTTTTTGTGTTTCCCCTTGTGTTTACTTTTGATTGTCACAAATCAGTTCAGAATATGAAACTTTTCGTTACAATGCCAAATTTGAACGTACTAAAGCGTTTTATCTACTTTAAATAAGGCAGTTAAAGAGTCGTGCTCGACTAATACTCGACAGTACATCTTGCTTAGCCCTAACGTCGGTGAAATTAGCCTTTTAAAAAGAAATACAGCGCTTAATATTTACATTGATTTTCTCGCATTAACTATTTTGCAACTTTTGTATTACACGTTTGCTAAACTAAATTCAATTCTCGATAAACGTATACATACGCTAATACGAGTCAAACAACACTCACATTGTTCTGGAAAATGGGAAATTTCGTTAACTCAGTACTTTGACTAAGAATTACATTCGACATGTGAATCGCAATTTTAGATAAATGTCAGCCTGCAGATGGACGTTTTCGGTTGGCAAGAGAGATTTGTTACTTGATTTGCAAGAAATATTAACGCTATTATTCGATGAAGGGAAACGGAAGTCTCAGTGATAACCATGTAGTTTAATTTAGAACATAAAAGGCGCCCTGAACAAATCGTTAACTTTCGGTAGCTCGAGATTGGAATCCAAACAATCCACGTTCGAAAGAGAATCGTCCAGATTGGAAAACAAGGCTGGCTTTAGATTTTTCCATTTTAAAGAACGTGTTCTGATTTTAGTAAGTCATTTCCAGGTCCCTTGTTGTCGTGCATTGACTAAATTCGAAACTGAGCCATACCATACGCGGCAACAATTTGAAGTTTCCAGAACTTAATGAATATTGGTTCTCATTGGTATAACTAGTTTCATACCAAGGAAATGAATTTTTGAAAACTCATCTTCCTGCTTTTGTTTGAAAGTTTGAAATTATTCTTTTTGTCTACATATTTTTTTTTTTACCAATCAATCTAGCTGTTGCAGGTTCTTTCTTTAAGAAAAGGATTAAATATAAGGTTCTTGTGAATACATCTTGAATATTAATGACGATATTCTTGCTGTCATCCACTGCGCGCGTAATATTTGTCGTAGTAAGCTTCCAGAACTTATAAAGCTCCATTTTGGCACCCTACTCTCAAGATACAACTCTCAAATTTTGATAATATACCAGTTTTTAGCTTTCCTTTCAAGTAAGCCGGTTTTTGCGTTTAAGGGGAATATAAACACTCGAAAAAACTCATTTCTGGAGTCAATTAACCTAAGAGAAGAAACAAACAAGTTTCATTCATTTTTCCTGACACCCACGCTCTAGTTTTATTATGTCTTTTGTTTTCTTAATAATAGATTTGGCCTGGAGATGCAACATTTTGAAATTTTTCTGGCGTTTAATTAATTTGTTTTCGAGTACATTCCTCGCTAAAGGAATACTGCAATCAAGTCTGGGGCTCGTTAGATGGCGAGTACATGTATGTGCATGCAATTCTGACACTCAAAAATAGTTGTTTTGTCAACCGTTATGACATTTTATAACATTTTTTGGCATTTTAAAATTAACAACCAACTCAAAGAGCCAAACACTGCGAGCGAGACGAGCGCGGTACCTTTGGCTCCTACATTAATTCTTCATGATTGGTGTAGCAGTAAGAAATCAACATGGAGATCAGATGACGTAAAGATGTCAAAAATTAATTTAAATAAGTTATCGCGAAAACCTTTCATGTGTGCCGGGTGCATGTTCAAAACGTGTTTGAATTTCGACTAGGTGAAGATACACTCCTGTACAGTACGTATATTGTCGGAAGTACCATCCAATAAATTGTCCAGAAAGCATTTTTGCCCTTCCTTGATGACGAAAGGAATCTGGAGACGATCTGGCCGATACATTACGAGTCGCTGACGGTAGGTAAATTATGCTACTGAGTACACTAAAGCGACAGGGATACACTGAGGGCCGAAAAAACCTGTTGGGTATTGCTGATAACTGACAAAATCTGTGAAAAATTGCTTTTCAAACAAAAATATTCTATGAAAATTCTTCCCCTCCAAGAAAACGGAATTGGTTTTGAGTTAAATACATCACGGATAATGTAAGACTTTAGAATAACTTGTTTAGTGTACGAGAAACTTTTTTAAATAGCACGGATGTTCGTTGTCTCATAAATTTATATTACAGTGCGTCGGATGTTTAGCTCAACGAGGGAAGCGTTAAGTTATGATTTCTATCAGACTCTTGAGGAATATTTTCAGATGCTTTTAATTTTAATGTGATGAAACAATAAAATTTACACACGAGATCGAGTTAAATTATTAGTATGAGAAGGTTTTTTCAAGTACCCCATTAGAGTATCGTTTAATTACTGTTTGGTGTTTAAAAGATGAATGTTTAGCTTTCAATCATCATTCCAACTCTCCTGAATTTGAACTAAAACTGACTTTCGCAGCATGGCAAACTTTTGACCTGTCGATTCAAGATTCTTTTTACTCCAGCTGAGACGCAAAAAGCACTGCAATGGTTTTAACAACTGAACTAAATTAAAACGTGAGGGCTAAAACGACGATACAGAATTTATAAAAAGCGAGCCGCAAACCCCCTTATCTCTCAATATCAAATTTTCAGAGATCAGTAAACAGCATAACTTTCAACAAGGTCTTTTAAGTTACCGTATTCATCATATTGCGCATTGTCGCCTAAACACTATTTTTTTAGAAATTGGAACACCTGTGACCTGGGCCGGGTTGTTCAAAGCCTGATTAAGCTAACCCAATGTTAGCGAGAAATTTGATTTCAGTTTTGTAACTTTTTGGTGGGGTGTTCTGTTTATATTGTTTGCCCTGCAGTTTTAAGCTGTAGTAATCTCAAACTACACCAAACGTTACAGGTGAAAAGCATTTTTAAACAACAAAAAATAACGCTGCAGTTAACGTTTAATCCTGGGTTAACGTTAACCGGCTTTCGAACAACCCGATCATGAATAAGACCTAACAGGACTCTAATAACAAACAAGCAAAAATCTCAGCATGCCAATTGGCTGGAAGCATAATGATCAATCCCAAGCACTGCAGAAAGTTGGAATTGGTTTACATTCATGTTATTAGTTAGGAAGTAATTGTGCAATTTGGAATATTATAATAGAAGCATTCGTTACTTTTTTTTTTTTTTTTTAAAAAAACTACAAATTGAACTACAAATTTCTGTCTTTGAAAAATTGACTTGTGCTTGTTTATTCGAGATTGCATTCAAAATAATTTGATCACCTATACTAGTGCGATTTACCCGGCCCAAGCCCAGGTATTCAAGAATACATGATGTTTCATCAGTCATACGTCAGTTTCAATGGAGAGCAAACCTCTGTTTGTTGTAAATACAACGCCACTAACACTGTCAGGTCAAATAATTACTAAACTAACGACCACACCAGCACTTCAATTCATTACAAGGATACACACACTTACCTTCATCATCAGTCATCACATCCTAAGCGTTGCAAGAAAGGCCTCCTCCCAGTCAACTTCCCCCGCGACTTCGCCGCCTGTGCTCCGACCACTTAGATTTCTAGAAAAAGGTACTTAAATGATTTCCTTTTTTAAACAACATGGTTACTCTCCAAAGTCATTGGAAGGTGATCTTCTTGCCATCCTACGGATGGACCGTACTGAAATCCCTTAAGTGCTTTTGACGCAAAAAGATAGCTGCTTATTTGAAAGGCGTTTCAAAGTAAAGGAGAATGGTGTTTTCCAGTTTTTGGAGTATCTTTTTTTATTTAGAGGTGTTTACGTTTTTGTATTATGCCAGTGAAGAGAGTGATGATGTCATAGGTGGTTGGCACTAAAGCAGTTCAGCACTCAGTCACGAATACCTTAAGAAATATTAGAGCAGTGTTCTTTTAGCTTGGAACTTGCACAAATCTTTACCTAAGTGCACGCAGCTGACGGACGTTTTCCGGTAAATCGTTTATGAGATTTTTCATTAATCCTCTAGGCCAATTTCGACATGGTACCAACGCTTATTTCAAGGCTTCCTTAATCTTCAAAGCCCTGATGGAATTTCAGAATACTGAAATTTTCCAGGAGCCATGAATTTTCTAATTCAGCCTAGGTTAGGCTCCTTCGATCGAGAGCGGGGGTGGTGGGTTAAAATTCCGTCTACTCTTCATGACCTCTTTCTAAATTTTCTTTGAAGCAATGATAATAAAACTCAGAGAGTGTAGCGGATTTCCAAATTGTTTCCTTTGAGGTGTGCAAAATGTTATGATTACGTCATCCCAACTCCTCTATATTTGGAGTCTTTCAGAAAACCACAAGTTAAAAAAATGAGACAGAACTAATCAAAATCGATAAAACAGGACCAATACCTCATAAGTTGTTAGAATGACTGCATCAAGATCAATAAAAACAAAAAAATTCAAATCTGAATGCTATCAAAGTATGTTTTCCTTATAAACATCAAATAAAAAGTACTAAGACATGCGAAACGAAGTTTTTCTCAGTGAAATTTCTGAAAATAATATGAAAGTTTGGCAACTTTTGCTTCACTATTGACAAAGTTATAAGCAGTTAAAAGTAGCCCGGGCACCATAACCCATGGGCTTTAGATATTTTCGTCTTCAGGTCGGAATAAACAAATATGATTTAACAGCTCAAATGCTGAGAGGCAAATTAGCAAAGGAGAGAGGTAGTTTGTTCGTTTTCAAATCAAGCTGAATGTCCTTCTTTGTGCATCTGGAACTCAGACAATTTTATTTATCGTAGTGATCCATACCAGCGAAGTTCTATGAGTATCATTCGAAGACATCCTATAATTTCAGTGCCTCTCTACTTGGGACCTTCATCGGTACGCAAAGAGGGTGATAAGCATGTTAAAAATGTCTAAACTAAAAGCTCAGTTTGTGTCACGGATTTGCATGGTTGTAATGAAATAAAATTAAATGAGTGAACTGAACCTGGAATAAAGCAATGCGACTAGTACTGGAATTAAATATGTCTGTGGCTATAAAAGAAGGACGGATAAATACCTAAGATATATATACCTAGCATTGCCGGAGTTCAGATCTTGAGATTTTTATTTCCATATGTCGTTGGACTAACAAGAAACTCAGAATTGAAATTTTAAGATAGTTATAACATTAAAGTGAACTTGGTTTCATTTTCCTTTGTCTATATAAACGTTTTTGAATTTAATTTTACTTCTAAGAATTGCTTCACTCGGCGAGAATTCTACCCACTGATTTTAACTGGAAAGGACTATTAGTTTCCTGTACTGACATATACTGTCGTTTAGTTCAAATTCACTATCAAAATATATTGTTTGAAATGCAAAATTCCAAAGTTTGAGAAACCTGGGATAAGAATTGTTGATTTTACAAGCGTGCAAAATTTCATGATCCATTCACTTTCAAAAATTTACCACCTGTAAAGTCAGTTGCTTTGTCAGCTTCTCAAATTTTGAAACAGCGCACTATTAAATTATGTCGAAATGAATTTCAGGTCAGCTATTCGCCCTTCACTCTTTCTCATAATCATAGGCCATCAACAGTCTCTCTCCGTAGCTTGCTGTCCTGCGCATTCCTCTCAGGCTGGTACCAACTTGGTCTCTGCTTCTAGCCAACGTCTCCTTGTTTTCCGGGTGTTTCCGGCGTTTCATAGCCACTTTAAATAATAGAATTAACAGTACATTATTAAGTTTTTAGAACTTTATTCCCGTAATCTAACCTAATATTTTTATCATAACCAGAAATCTTAAGGATTCTTACATTATTTAAACCCAGCAGGTACCTATAATTGTATATAGTTTTTGCCACTTCTATTTCCTTCCTGAACGTAGCCCAAAATATACAGCCATATGGATCAAAACGATTAAATACGGATTTTTGCAAAGACTTGTGAATTGTGAAAGTACATCAGTTTTTTTTTAAATCGTAAACATATGGAATTCGCAAGGTCACTTTCGTCATGGCAAATGGTTTACCAAATTTCCCAGTATTATTCTCGAAATTAGCATAAGTTGCTGCAATCATTCTCCAGAAATTTGAAAATTTCCTTTGGGATTTTACTGGAAAATATCTCCCCAGATGTAGCATTATCGTCAGAAAAGACGCAATTCTAAGCATGGATTTGGAATAAAATCTACTAACAATTACTGATACTACAGTGTTTTACTTCAAGTAATGGTAAAGATCAGTGATATCGACTTCGTTAAAATGTTTATGTCCAAACGGATTTTCCTATCACAGATATGTGAAAGCATTTTAAATGTAATCTAACTTGTAGAGAATGGTTTATTACCTGCTGTAAACTTCTCAAACGCCGCAAAAACCATTGTTATCCGCTCCTATTAGTTATTAAAACAGCTCAAGTGTGTTTGCGATATCATTTTAAATTGGGTGTCCAATTGTTGTACCGTACCATCCTGGAAGCGTATTTAGTTCAGCAATTATTTTTTTGATTCTTTTTTCAATGTTGTCGTTTGGATGGTCACTACATCTTTTTCTTTTTGCCAGTTCTGTTATCCCTTAATAGATACTTTGTTTCGTTATTGCTATGTTTAAAAACAGTACATTTTGTCACATTTGTGAAAAACTGCCTTAAGGAAAAGTGGCATACTATTGCGTTCCCCATCTTGGCAAATTAATTTGTCGCAATGTTATTTTTTTTGTTTTTAGACGGATCCCGTTCTTTCTTAATCAATTACAGTTGTTTTTACCATCTTTCACATCACAACCCTAGTGGCGCGCTGAAATAATACCGGTAGAAATCATTTCAATTATTTATTGTCTGTGGCAGTAAGTGATCTTGAAAGATGTTACCAGCAAGAACCAGACTAAGGAAATTGTATCTTTCACTATAGCTACTGGGGAATTATTTGCTCTATCTGATTTTATTTGTTTAACAAAAATAACGCACATTTATGTTATCATTTCACTAATAGCGACAGCAGCGGTTACGTCCAATCTGTTCCCTACGTGAGTTCATTTATAATCCATTAGGACCTCTTAGCCGCCACTCAGTGCTATATATATATTTGGATTGTGTGGCAAATGTTTCTAAATCTTTCAGTGCTGAGTTCTAGACCCAACACTATTAGACTGCGTAGTTCAAGGCAGTCTCCGTCATGAGGCCTTTGTTACAACAATCCAAGGTAATGTGGTACTTGACAACAAAGGTCCTTCTTTCCAAGATTTCTGCACGATTAGCGTAAAAATTACTTTAGATTTTTTAAAGCGTGGTTTAAAAGGTTTTACGTAAGATATAAGAATGATTAAGGTGCATTTCTCGGTGTGCTATTAGGAGTCGTTTTTGTTTGAGGGTGTGAAAGAAAATAATGTTTTGTTGAGTTAAAGACACTTGCTTCTAGTAATATCCTATACCAGTAGGATTTGATGATAAATTTGTTTTGGCAAAGAAGCAAAGCACCTTAGATCTTTGAAATTTAGAGATAGACTTAGGTTATGCATAAAAAATTTTGTTCATACTTTGACGTGGTCTAGGGTCAAGTGAATGTGAGAGAAGAGATTTGGCAAGCGCGTAACTCAGTATTCTATAAATATTTTGATCCAACTTAACTTGGCAAAACCGAACAAACGCAATGCTCAAGCTTGGAAGAGGAAGTTTTGCATGTTGTTTAAAAGCACGTAAGTGTGTGTTCCTAAGACTAAATTTTATTTTTGTCCTTGTTAAAATATGTCACGTATCCGACTGTGCATAGTGTCAGATTAATACGAACGTGTATTCGACGGAGAGGCGGATTTGAATGGGAGGTGCATGACTAGTGGCTGTAGCCACTGTTAATATTTCCTCGGCCGTAAAACGAAGTGATTAGCAAGCCAAATTTTGACAAACCCTTAGTGGCACATCCACGAAAAAGACTGAAAAAAAAAATTATAAATATTTCTTGTGGGAACATTTCTAACTAGCGGTCTAACAAGGGAACGTGCTTTGTTATTGAATTATAAGGAATTATAGCATCAGACTTTTAAATGACGATGACGCTTGATGCATGAAATCGTGCTTCAAAAAATAGTTTGGCGCGAATCAGTCAAGTACATTATACGAACAAGAATAGTTCCTTTTTTGCAAGCACAGTCCATGAGAATCTAGCGTTAAAAGCATCTTACCACCTGCCTAATAGCCAATGAATGCTGTATGTTAAAACAAAGGATTATGATGTCTATCGACAAGTTATTGAACTTCCCGTTTTGAAAATCGCGTGGTAAAACAATGGCTCCCAAATCTGTCCATAACCGCCTATAACCCAAACGACGGTGAAGAAGGTTCAGTCACAACTTAAATTAACTGATTGCCGAGCTGGTGGGAAATACGTTTTGATGGTCACTGTGAACAAGAGTTTTTCGCTTGTTTTTTTTTTTTTTTAATATCAGCTATCTCAAAGAAGTAGGAACTATATATAGAAAAGTTCAGTGGTGAAAAGCTTCATTTCGATAGTTCTCCAAAACTCGCGAAGGCCAAGCTTGGGCATTTAATTTTTAAATTTGGCACTGAACTTCACAAAAAGGAATAAATATTTCATCAAGCTGATATTACACGGTTCCGTCGCATTTAAAACCTTGCCATTGTGCATTGGCTTTGGATTCTTTGATTTTAGATTTAAATAGGTCGCCTTGATCACGTTTTCACACAGTTTGAATTTGATCTGTCTCTAGGTGTTTTGTCAAGGTGCAAGGCAGGGTTGTCGAAAATTATCATTCCTTGCTTGAATCAAGTCGGATTTTTACTAATTATGCTTTGGTAAATTGTGAGACAAAATATAACTATCTGTTGTGTTTGTTTTGTATTGGAATTTTCATAACTAATATTCAAAGTTGTACAAAATTTAATGAGCCTTGTCTTCGAGCGGTTTGTGGTTTTAGCATAACTACACTACACAGTTGCCTTGCAACACATAAGAAATGAAAAATATTTATGTCCCTTTAGTAACCACTGCCTCTTCTTGATTGAGAAACTTGACTTTAGTGAGTGGACAAAAGAATCGCAAAATTCGCTGTAATTAGCTGCCACAAATAAGTAAAGGCATACTTTTTTCTCAGTTGCTAGACATCGTCTATGCTGTACCTGCACGTGATAAAAAACGTTTCGTTACTTATTTATCTACGTTTAACCATACCGCCCACCTTGATTACTTACGAAGTGACAAACGTTCGCGATTGTTTACATTAAACAAGAAAGCTCTTGTCGAAGCAAGACATACTTGCGACAGTTTGCACCAGGATGGTCGACCACTCAGACACGAAAAGTAGAGCATTTACTCGTTTGAAAGTTCGCTAAGGTACTATAGCCTGCAGCAACTTCTTTTTCGTTATAAACTGAATTAATTCGCATCCAACTTTAGTGTGAGGTCAGATAATTCAGTCTTTATTGCACCTTCTCATCCAACGGTGAGTGATGCACCTTATATTTTAGTCTTTCACCTCAATTGCGTCCGGCTGATAGGTTGCTCTTTATTAGATAAAAGTACATGAAGTAATATTAGTACCCAGCTCTTGCGATCAATGGCAATGTTTTAACTCCTGCGATGGAACAGCAATTTTTGAAGGGGTTACTCAGATAAGCGTCTGCTGCAATTCATAGTTGGCCAATACAATGTTGGGAATAAATAAATGATGAAGTTAAAGACCTGCGTGAATATGCAAACGATGTCAGATTGTTTTCGTGTTGGGGAAGGAAAGACAAAAATCGTTGACTCGAGTTAAATGCTAGCCGATTCCCTCAGCTTCAGATTCAGGGCATTCCTAATTATCTATGGTAGATGAACTTGAAGAAATCTCATAATATCGGTCAACATCCTGAACGGCAGGTAAGGTCTCATTAGTATTAACATGTAATGACAAAAATTCAAAAGCGAATTCAAAACAAAGAAAGCGGAATTCTCCACATTTAGCTTTTATCAAAGTGTTCCACTAGTCATTAGTGATAGTCTTTCCCAAACACAAACGTTACTGATCTCTGATATTTTAGCCGGTACTCAGTGCTTTTACTTTTGGCTATCTAGATCTGTCCCGAACTTACCGTTATACACTGACAAAACTGATGAAAGAAGAGAAAATTTTCCTAAGTCGAAAGCTGTTTTGTGCTTTACATTATCGTGGATTCAAAATTATTTATTGATTTGTTGCTATATACATCGATCATCGTTATTATCTTTTTTTTTACACATTTAACCAGCAACAAGTTTGTAACTTACTTAGTTTTGTGAATAACTGATGAACTGCCGGAGGCAGCTGAAAAGAGTTAATTATAACGCTAGTAAAAAATTAACTTTGATGTAGTAGTATTCTCCTATGAAAGCGTTTTCCAGGAGGCAAAATTCTACTATCTTTTAAGAAAAAAAAGCGCTGGTTTCAAAAGTTTTAATCCTACGAGAAGCGACTGTGTCATAAACACGAATATAATTATTGTATTGAAGCGTAAACAGAATAGTGAAACGAAAAGTCTGGTCTCTTGTTTAGACTAAAACGACCAAACATTGCCTATCTAGAGATAAACAATTATATATGAAGAGACAATATGTCTAAGTTTCCTTGACCACTATGGACAAATTTCAAGGGTTATTTCTAAAACACAACTGAGAAGAATGTTGCTTCTGATCGAATGAGATGTGTTCCATGAGATTGCTTAGGAAAAAGAAACCGCAAAAAATAACAAAACAAAAAACAAAAAAATCGTTCACCTATACCGGATTTTATGCCGTGACTCAAGGGAACGTCGATTGCCTTAGAATTTCATTAGGAAGGGCGTCTCTAATACGAATAGAGCAACATTTGAATATCGATCTTGAAAATATGTACTCCTACGCAAATATATTTTTTTATTTTTTACCAAAATTTCGGTTTTTATTCACGGGCTTGAAATATTTCAGAACAGTTTGATAATTGTAAGAATGTTAACAAATCATTACCACTAATAACATTGAGAAAATTCTATTTTGTACTGTTCGTCCGATCTTGCCTTAAAACCACATTTTTAACCGACATTTGTAAGTTATCAATAATTTATAACATATGCAAATGTCAGGAGATTAAGTTTGAGTGTTTCCATGAGTGGTTTTGCGTTTCCTCTTAAGCAACGCACTTTCTGTCCCTAAAAAATACTCGCTAACGGCAATTTTAAGCCAAAGAAAAATGAATTGAAGGATTTCCAAGGGAAAGGTCAGAGCAAGTCTGTTTTGGGTTGATACAGCTAGCTGACTTAACAATTTTCAATTTACCCAAATGAATGGCGAAGCTGTTTGTCGGATCAAGCTTCAGACTAGATTCACCGAAACAACATATTTGCTATGGGCAACGACACTGAAAATTGGCTGCGTGTTATTGTCCTCCCAAAGTTCAGAGCGTCATCTTGAAAAGTTAGTTCAGATTCTTCCTTTATGCACGTTTTTTATAATTGGACAAACACTTTCCACCAAATTGACTCCCACACTTCCATTATCGAGGCGAAACAGTAAAACATTAAACCAAGTAACATAGAGTTTAACCTCAAACATTGAAGTAAATGGAAGGAAATGCCTTTAAATATAAGACAAATGCCACTTGCAAAATTATAAAAAAACTCACGACACGTTGAAGCCCCTGAAAGATCACATTCAACCGAAAGATACAAAAATGGATAGTATAGTTTTACCCAGAAAACAAGTGTAGATACTTGTCCACTATTTTGTTTAGTTTACCCTAGCTTTCCTGTTAAGCTGAAATTTCAAGAAGTTGTCAAATCCAGTAGATCAAAGTTCTTAAAAGGCGCGAATATTAAGCAGTAAAATTTCGAGAGGGATACATCAACCGATAGTGACATTCTCTTTGAAGGTCAGTCATATTTTTTGTCCATAAACATCAGGTACCAATTGACAGCTTTTTTTCCTGTTCTTTTTGCTGTATCAAGAAGTGACTTTTGTCAGAATTGGAGTGTTGTTGTGAGTCTTGCGCACCACATTCTGCATTGGGAAGAAGGGTTGTTACTTTGATACACACAGCTGGGTGTTGTTGTGAAGCAATCATATCCCTCTTCCGATGTAATGCTATCAAGATATAAAAGTTTTGGATCAATATCAGTATCTAGGCAACTGCGCACCTACCCCTCCCCTAACCCAACAGTAACACTAACTTATTAACTTATTATAGCATGTTGGGTTAGGGGAGGGGTAGATGCGCAGTTGCCCAGATACTGATATTGATCCAAAGCTTTTGCTTTCGACAGCTCGTTGGACCTGAAAAGGAAGTGGGAGGGGTGAGGGTCAAAATTAAGCCCCGTTATATAACTGGCATGGAAGATGATACCCCCGTGACATACCTAACTCATCCGAATTCTTGAATGAAACAGTTGTTCCCGTTCAATACAGGACCGTCATTCGACTTCGACACCCTGGTTGTTATCATCAAAATGGTTTGTAAGCCACATCAGGCAAGTTTCATGTAATACATGACAAGAGTGGTCAAAGAGAATTTGCGGATTTTGTGTGTTGAGTGACACAGAATAGATTTTACAAAGAATCATTAATTAATTTACAAACAGTCATTAAGCTGTATTTAGGTGGAACACTTGAGCTATTTGGATTGTTACTTCTGATGAAGTAGTGAGTTCTAACCAGAAACTGAATGTGTGTTGTGTCTCTTCTCTTTTCTTGTTTTGTAGCGAGCCGACGAGTCGAGGGCCATTCTTAAATGAGTGTTTCTGTTTTTCTGTTTCTGGACTTGAGCTATTACAAACATCTTCATAACTTCATTGCACTGATCAGGAAATTGTCTCCCCTGTAGTGAAATAACCTACCAAAATAAGTTTTCAACTCTTCGCCTTACTGACTGAGCAAGTGAATTATCTCTTCCTCAAACAACTGCTACAACTCATTCTGGCTACCCAGTCACTTGTTAAGTTGCCGAATCCTTTAAAAAAGCTTCAATCTAAAAATGTTCTTTTCTTAAACTTCTGGTTGTGTTGTTACTTCGTATCGATTTTTCGACATTTCTGAAAGATTACTCACTGGAGCTCGAGTGTTGGGAAGCCTGTGCTCCCATAAGGTATAGCGGGAAAACTCGAGAAAGCAGTCGCCATGTTTGTTGTTGTATTTATGAATTCGACAGCAGATTTCCAAAACTCCTACATAATGTGAGTTGTCCAGTCGAAAGCAAAGAAAGTTAAGCTTTTAAAATTTCAATGGCTTCTTATTGCCTGTATATTTTCTGTTTTAGCGAATCGATTAATAAGTTCAGAAGTGAAGGTAAATCTGACTATTTGTCTTGATCTCGATTGTGGGAGTTTGGGAATAAATTCTGTTTTGTGACTACAAGTTCTGAGAATGAATCGGTTAAAATTTGCACCTCACATAATACTTAATAACGATGGAAAGTTCATTTAGCATTATCTCCAACTGACAGCTACGTGACTTTGCCCTTGGGGGCATAAGATTCGGTGCCTGACATAATTTGATAATCACTTTATTTTCAAGGCAAATTAACCGAAGGAGATGTTTTGAGGGCAAGCCTTGTTTAAAGTAAATTATAGAGACGTTTTCAAATAGAAGCGGTAAAATACGAATGAGTTATCTTAATGTGGCGTATTCGTTGATCTCGCAAGAAGCTGAAGTGTTAATTGAAAGATAAAGGTTAGTGTTATGTTTTTCTTTGTTGTTTGGCGGAGTTTTAGTTGGAAGACCCTAAACAGTCATTTTATCTACCGAATGACCGCAAATATCAAAAAAAAAAAAAAATCTCCCACCGGTGTCATTAGTGTATTACCTTGTTGTAATTGTAAAGGTTTTGAGAAAGAAAACTTATGAAGAGGCTTTATACTGTGGTCCATCCATGATTTCGGCAGGTTTGGCCGCGATTTGTCGTTGAAATATCATCGATTGAACACAAGACAGGTGGTATATGATTCATCAATTGCGAATGCGTAAATGCTTCAAAGGTTTTCGTAGTTTAAAAGATTGGGCTTCTAGCGAACTAAACGTGAGCGCGCGTGAGCTCTTCAACGTTTGTCACAGCTCGGTCGAGGAATTTGATCCTTAATTCTAGTCTATTTGATGTAAGAAAAAAGATGATTTTGTGCGTGACCAGATTACGTGGATGACAACTGCAAGTGTAAATTATTTTTTCTGTTAGTATCTTCTTTCCCTGATATTTTTGTTCTATACCTAGCTGCTTATTAGTTTGTAAGGAGGTCGTCAAAAGCCTAAACTTAAAATTGGGATGGTACTACACTTAACAAGCGCTTAAAACTATGAGTTATTATTTTGCCTTCACTTGGGAACAAGGCGGTCTCTGCGTAATTCAGATAGGCATTGCTAAAGAGGAAACTTTACGGCAATAGTCACTGCTTTGATTTATTTTTTTCAACAAGTGCAAAGTAATGAACAATTTTATTTCTATGCGAATGGGAATTAAATGATAACATTTGTAAGAAGCGATATAGAAAGTCCTCTGTTGTTTGTTTAGTCATGCGAAATGCAATTTTGTACAGCGGTTGTCAAATCTCTTTTCTCTCAGAAAAGAATACGACAGGCAGTGATGTAGATTAAATATGCTAAACGGAGAATCGTAAAACATCTGTCAGTCCATCTTTTTTTATTAACAGAACAAATTATCTTCTCATAAATGCACAAATAAATTGGAAGAAAGAAAATCAAAGTGATGTTTTGATGGGCAGAGTGAAAGACCCTTTTTTCATTTGTAACCTTTTTCAATTTGAAGGGAAGCTTGCCGTAATTCTTCAAGGGTAAATACTCTCAAAAACAACATACGTTTTCACGTTTATGGACTTAAAACTTTAATTATTTCCTGAAGGTAAAAGTCGGAAATCAAGCAGATGAATCAGCTTTTCTTTTTATAAATAGAGCCGCGAGGAAAAATCAAATATAGCCGTCGCATTTTGTAACTGATTATTCATCTATTTAGTTTTCATGTCATGCTTTCTATTTCAGATCTTCCCGAAAGTCAAGAGCATACATATAAAGGTAAAGTATATTACAACTTAGGCCTAACCCTTTTCTTAATCAGCGTACTCTCATTATCACTCCATAACATAACACTTTGTTTAACTATTTAGTTTTGTATAAATATAAACATCTGTATGCCTAAATAACAAAACTATTGGATTTCTTATTTTTGTGACAATACTTTTTGATGCTTAATGTTACCTTTCAAGGAGTAAGATTCATTTAGATAATTTCTTCCCTGTGTATATTCTTTTGACCAAAAAATGAACATAGAGATTAAGTTATCCCTTTTTGGCGACGTAAATTGGGGATTTTAAGTTTTATTTAGTCTTTCTTTTGTAAATAAATTAATCTGTTTTCCTCAAACTGTTGTGAGATCGTTTCTCACCCACCTGTCACGAAGCCTTATCTTCCTCTCCGAAATAAAAGTTCTTAGTAGATGGCGTCAAAATGGTTCTTTTCAATCTGGGCAGAATTTTAAATGACTAGAGAAATGAAAACGTGTGATATAAACGAGCCTCGTAGATATAAGACATTGTGAGACACTTCTGAAGACCACAACTTTTTGATTAAACTTACGTTCACTCAAGAAAAAAAAATGAATTATATTCATTGAAAATCCAAAATGTCAGCTATAAATTTTTAAACAATCTAACCTATCACGATATTTATCACTCATGCTTTGTAGTTAATTTTTTCCCTTTGAAATATTAAGCATTTTTTCTTCACTCGGTTGGAGTCAGTTATTGTTATCGTTCATCACTTGAAATAAAACATGGATAATTTCCCCAAATAAACGTTAAATAAAATTCTTATTCACCCTCAATTAAATGACTGTAAGGTAATAATTGCAATGTCTTTAGGCAGTTATTCCAGCATTACCAAACTCAACTCTAGTCATTATTCAAATTACTTTATTTTGCCACTGCCAATGGCAATAAAACTCAAAATTGATCAAAAGCAAAAGAAACTAATCACACTACAGCGTGGGTCATGGCAAACAGAAAGCCGTAATTAAAAAAGCGAGAAATGACATATTGTTAAAGTAGATTCAACTTAAAGCAGTTAACAAGTTTGGTCTGTCCTTTTCACGTTTGCCATTGTTAAACTGTGGGAGTGGGTATTGTCCTGTATCCGGAAAGTGACTTCCACAAGTATAAAAGGTATAAAGTAGGAAATATAAATTTTATATTACTCACACAACTAAAGTCAACGCAAAGAACTTGCACGCAACCACAATCAGAAAGATTTACTTCAAATCTCGCATAGCGGTTTCTTCTCATAAGCAAGTCCCGATAAGGGAAATACGTGCTTAGCGCTTCATGCCTTTACGGATTGTAATCACCCACAGTGGCCTATGAAGGATTAAGTAAAAACTAGAAAACAAAGTCAAGAGCAACACTTTTAAAGTGATCAGTATTTTACTGCCTCAGCGAAGAAAAAGATAATCAGAATCAATAGAGGAACGTTGATGAGGAGTAATAATTATTTACGACTCGTTTAAAGAATGCGAGGTCAAAAATGAAAAACAAAAGTGTTTTATTAAACTTCCTGGGAAGAAATTTGAAATCATTATTATCTCGGCAGAGATGGAGATGACACTTTCTTTTACAGGATTTACGTAATTCGGTATTTATCAATTATTTCAGGCTTCCTGATGGGATAAGATTCAAAATTCAAAATGGTGGAGTTGTTTCGTGACAAGATTCTTTATTTCCATAAGGATCTTTTGTAATCCTCTTGCTCAATATACCCTGCTATCTTAATACGATAAATATATTCAAAGGAACTTAACGTGGTAGACCCAAGATGGCGAACGTTTACCCATTGCCGGATTTCATACCGTGGGGGCCTGGGTACAATCGGTGTATTATGGGATTAACAACACAAGACCCATATATTCAGGAAGAGCACACCGAGCTTTACAAAATCCTTAAGTTTCGTGTAAATTGCGCCAATATTGAACAAGATACAGCCATCCAAAAACGTAGAAATTTAGTAACAAATGTATGGATTGCCGGACACTTGTCCGGAAATCCATACATTTTCCGGACAAGTGTCCGGCAATCCATACATTTGTTACTAAATTTTTACGTTTTTGAATGGCTGTATCTTGTTCAATATTGGCGCAATTTACACGAAAGTTAAGGATTTTGTAAAGCTCGATGTGCTCTTTCTGAATATATGGGTCTTGTGTTGTTAATCCCATAATACACCGATTGTACCCAGGCCCCCGACGTATGAAATCCGGCAATGTGAGTCACAACGACGTCAAACATGTTGCTAATGACAACAAAAGTGTCAGCAGGCATCACAATTTTATCGAAGCTTTGCAGTTGAAGGTTTGTTGTTATACATGCGCACTTGATGGAAATATTAGTCAGTAAAAGACAGTTTTGACCAACAGAGTAAAATACACAAGTACCGATCTTGTCAGTGAAATTACATCATAATGACAACAAAGTGTCTGTAGTCAATAGGATTATGTATACGTTATCCTGTTCCTTTTTGGTGAAAATAGCATAAGCAGTTTTTAAGATACAGGATCCAAAATCCAGACTTAAGAGGGCTAAAAACCGTACCATCGACCATGGAGACAATGTATAAAACCAATTCTGTCAAGTTAAAGTGCTTGGTTTTGCAGTAGAAGTACTATAAGTAAGACAAGATCAAAACTAAAATCGTAATCTTGTAGTTTGTCTATATTACAAGAAATGACGACAGTCGTGTGTTCTCTCTTTAATCTCATATTATGATTTTTAAGTGTAGACAAGATGGCGGATCTAAATAGCTTGGTAGCTGTTTGAAAATGATGGCGTCATTCCCACGTCATGTGACGTAATGCGATGAACAAATAAGCAATAGTTTAATTTCATTACCAGAGCTTTAATCCTCTGCGAGATTCGCCGTGAGGACCACACATTCCTCCCCGGTCCCATCAAACCAAAGGAAAGCCCACGCTGAATAGGGTTAAATATTGGTTTTGTAGGCCGGAAACACGGTCCTTATATAATCTTTTGATTTCTTTATTTTATTCACGCGCAACAAAACGGCTGTTCCTTTTTTGCCTAGTCTGATGAAACTCTTATGAAAGTTTGCTCATGTTCAAGTACTTCTTCAGACCCTTTCTTGCATGCGGCTCGGACTTGCTTAAGCTTTCGATTTTTTCTAGTCTTTTCTAACATTTTCATCAATTTATGTAAACGCACGAGCCATACTTCATTTATATGTTATATCGTGTATTTTTTTAATTTATAGCTAAAAGCCGATGATTGAAAATTCTCGACAGATTGAATTAAAATAATACTTTATACTTATTTGGATTACTCGTTTGAAACTTTTTCAACCTTTTTCTTATTGTGTATCGTGGAAAGTGGATTTTGAGTTTTTTTCCCAGACATTCCGGAAAACGTAATCCACTTTTAATTAAGATTACATAACAAAAAGTTAGAATTTTAACTGGCTATTTGGGAAATAAGGAAGGTCTGAAAATTGATTCAACGGTACGTGACGTACTCCACTCGGATTTCAATATTTAATTCATAACCATGTCTATGACAAAATTACTCCCTGTATTGATCTGGCTATATGAAAATAATCACATCTGAATAAAAAGATGTAAATAAATATATGTACAACAGCTTAAACCGTAAAAAGCCTCATCCATATCTTGGCAGGAATTCCATCAAGTGTCGAGCAGTTGGGAAGTAAACTCTGAAATTGTATAAATTTTCAAAAACTCTATTATTCGAATTGTAGGGTCATCTCGTCTACAAATAAATCAAGCTGCCTGTCCTCATTATGTCGAGAGTAGGTGCTAACGTGTCTAAATGCCTGTTTACGACGAAACGCAATTTAAAAGGCTCATTAACACGTGATTTGTGGCAAAACGTCTGCTTACCTCCAGAATCACTGCGAAGAATGGTTATTCATTAATATTGCATTTGTTCATCTCCGTCCGTATAATAGCCGGAGTGAAGAATTATGACTTCACATTTCGTCCAACAAGGGTACATCCGTTAAAGAAGCTGTGATTCAAAAAAAGCTATTAGTAATTACGATCAGAGCAAGGAAAAAACTTTCCTTTTTGAGTCAAATGATCAACTGCACGAAACACTTCATGATTTCTGAAACTGCATGACGAGGAGGAGTGTTTTTTCTTCAGCATTGTTCGTTGGATAACCGAATGTCTTCGATAATACTTCTTCAATGATTACTTATTCCAAGGTTTGTATAGCCGTGAGTATGCTAAACTAAGGATAATCCAAAGATTTAATTGCACAAAGGAAGTATAAAGTTCATTTGTAATCGTCTAGAGACTTTTCGATTTTATACACAACGGTCTATTTCAAAAATTTGAGAGGCAGAGTTACACTCTCTCACCGAAATCTGACCAATTTACTCTATAACCTTCATTATGTTTGCTGTATTTATCTAAGGCACTCAGTGTTTAGGTTACGCCCACACTACACCAGAGAAATATCAACTAAACGCAGCTTTATTAGGCGACTTTTGAGTACGAGTACGAAATCGAGCACGAGGACGACTATAATTCTAGTTCATCAAATCACATACCCATTTCATCCCATGAACTACCCTCTCTACCGAAAACCAACATAAAGAGCGAGGGCTCTATAAACTTGAGTGGTTCATAAATCAAAAATCGTAATCGTACTCAATCTCGTACTAGATAGTCCAATCTAAAGGTTCTTAATTCTACGGTTAGACCTACCGTCTACACTAATCTGTCACAGAATCGGAGCTCTTAGTAAACGCTCTTGAAACCGGAAGACGGTTTGAAAATGGAGCTTTTCGAAAACTATAGCGACACGATAATTATGTTATTTCCCCGTCACAGTTTTCCTTAACATAAAATCAAAATGACTGGTGATTGTGATAATTTCCAATTTCTCCAGCGTGGTGTGGACGTAAAGCGTTTTATGCGTTGAGCCATTGTGAACACTCATTCCCAAAGAACACACTGTTTTGTTTTTACGATAGCTTCGTAATTATTTGTCTCTTTCACCACCATCCAAAACGCTTCTTCTTGCGGAATCTTTCAAGGAGGAAAATAATTTTCTAGTTCGTTTTCCCAAACACAGGCCGCCTTTGTTTTGTTAAAACCTTGTCAAAAACAGCAAGTGTTCGACGATGTTCGAAACACAAGAACGACACCGCCTTCAACACACTGGCTGACAAAGCGTGCTGTTGCTTGGCGACGGTTATAAGATGCACGTCAATAATATACTCTGAATTAAAACACCAAGGGTGTTTCGTAATTTGCATTCGACCGAAATTCCAATTTCAGTTTTCGGATATTTCCACCCAGTGGTGGGTGGAAAAATATATTAAGGAGTTTCGGGGAAAAAAGGACACAACATCGTAAGGTATGCCCAAGTTTTTGAAGGTTATAAGGAGATTTTGCGGTCGGAATTACTAAAAATACGAATGGATCGCACTTCGGACATTCAACAATTGCCGGATTTTCTGAAAGCTTTTCCGTATCCCCATTTACCGTCGTTTTCAAAGTTTCGGAATTTTTGTTCGAATAGAAGGGACCCTAAAACTTCAATTTCTTTAAAATAGCCCTTTCAGTTTTAAAGTGCAAGCATATTTATTCCTCGTTAACACTTTTACGAGTCAACAAATGGAAATTCATAAGGCACTTCGAGGGATACCAGCAAAAGCCTGAAAGAACACCAGTAGTGTAAAACCGAAATAACTACTCCTCGATTTAACAACATGCCACAAAACTTAAATATTCAGAAACTAATTGTCGAGTTACCTCTCTTTTGTCAGTTGGTATACATGTTTCGCAGTGTGAGTCGGTTTCTCGCAAACTGTGGCCTATTTTCACGCAGACTACAAAAAGAAGTGAGAATTAATTAATCAAAAGTGCAAACAATTAAAGCCAAAATTATTACCTTCATAGGTAAAATTTATACTTTTACTTCAAGCAGCAGTTTAGTAGAATGATTTCCTCCGACGTTCTGTCTACTTTGGTTTTTTTCATTCTCTTAGTGACATAAAGGTAATGAATTTTTTACATCACGTACAAGTGTTGAAAACAAAATGAAAATTTTGCATCAATATTGCATGTTTCCTTAGGTGACAGGAAAAGTACAGCAGCTTGTCGGTTTGAGATCTGTCTGTAAATAGTAAACGATACAAACTAAAATTCCCCATAGCAGTGAATGATGAAAATTATCCCTATACCTGGAAAAAAAAACTGAGAAACAAAAAAAGCTGCTTAGAAACCCCACTGCGAATTTGAATAGCACTAGCCATGAAGTACTTTTCGATTAAAGGCCCGCTGAGTGTGTTTATTAATTTTCCCATGAACAACAATGCATCAAAAGTGGAAGTAGCATTAAAAAACCCTCTCTAAAATGTCCTCAGTCAGTGTTTCAATTATTTTTTTTAATGTTTTTTTCATTCGAAATAACAGAAATAGGCGGCGCTAGTGTGCTTGTGGGCTTATTCTTGATGCCACTCATAGCAGAGGTGCTTTTAAGTAAATAATTTTTTACTGCATAATAATTACGTACACTTGGTAATTTACGTGTTAAAGTTTGTTTTGTAAAAAGGAAAGAATTGAAGCGCAGTTAGCCAGTCAGTATCAAACAAAATTCACAACCTTTTAAATTCCGAAGAGGAACACAATTTCCTTTAGGTGATAACTCTAAATGCCTTCAACCTTGTAGTTATGACGACATCAACTTATATATTACATTCCCCACGTGATCTGAGCCATCTCCTAGTTTCATTCACAATTACATTGTAAAAAAGGGTTATCCGTTGGAGCTTACCGTGTACCGTGCGTGTGTTTCTATCATAGCTTTCGATGTAAATTTTTTCACATTACATCCTAATATTATGTTACTTTGCTAGAGCTCCTCTTTGGCTTCCAGGAAAATGACGATTTGCGGAGGTAAGCCAAGTTGGACGCTTATATTATGCATCTTCGTGGCGCTGTGCTCCAGCAATGTCTGCTGCGAGCAAAGGTAAGAAGTATAGGTTCTTTCTGAAGTATTTTCCCGATCTAATACTTCAATGTAATTGTTTTTTTTAGTTAAAAGGAAGGTAACTTTGGATGAAATTTGATCATTTATGCTTTAATTAAACTTTGCGCTATGTCAACCTCGGAGACTAAATTGCGACCAACATAGACACAACTTGCACTTCTAAAAGTATAAAGATGAAACAAACACCCAGGTTTGTCCCACTTTCTTTAGTTGCAGTCCACAAAGATTTTCTAAGCTCACTCAAACTCTCCTTTAAGTCCTGTAGTTTTAACTTCATGAATCGTAAGGGGTGCTGTTACTACGTCTCACACAAAGAGCTTTTTGATGTACTCAAGAATGCTTAAAACATGAAATAAGCTAATAGCTAGGGAGTTTAAGAAAGCCACGGCGACAACGGCAACGGGAACGTCGCTAAACAAAAAGTTTAATGAGCAGAACAACATCTGTGCACGTGCGTTATAATTCTTGGTACATTTCTTTGCCGTCCTCTGCAGAACAACAACGTGTATTGAGCAAATTCTGCGTTGTCGCTCTGTTGTCACTCTGTTCCAAATTTAGTTTCGTGATGGCTTTGACAGAGATAAACAAAGTGTCACGAGATTCGTGGGTAAAATATAAATTCATTTTTTAATCGACGTTGTCTTCGCCGTCCCCCACTAACATTTTTCATAATCAGTCATCCTTGGCTTCCAGTTTAGTTGTACTTAAAGACTGAAAAACATCAACAACAACACCACCACCAACAACAAAACAAAGCAAAACAAAACATAGCTGAGGACGCAGTTAAATTTTTTTGTTGAATTTTCCATCGGCACAGAAGTGTATGACAGCAATTTACCTACAGCTGTCAAAATTGAAAGTGTGTTTTTCTGTTTTTTAATTAGTTATAGAACAGCAATTGTTTACTCAGAGATGCTTAAAACCTGCAATTAGCTAAAAAAACTATTTTTTCCCCTTGCCACACTGACATTTCTCTCACTCAGTCATCCTCGGCTTCCGTCGTAGTTGTGATTAAAGAAAAATGAAAACTGACAACAACAGCAATAAAAACAAAACAAAACAAAACAAGACACCAATTTTCGGTGAATTTTTCACAGGTAGAGAAGAGTAGCATATGACAGCATTTTACCTGCAGCTGTCATAATTGGAATATTTAGCTTGTGTTATTACGATCTACCTGTAGTTAAATATTTTTCATGGTTCTTAATTTTCGTTTCAACAAACGACTGCAAAATACCGTCTACCCATAAGAATTCTGACGCCATAATTTGTGATTTCTTTTTAAAGCAAATTAGTGGAGACACTGAATGTCTATTCTGCCTATTCTATCTGCATATCTCCCAGCTAATGAAAGTTCAGTGTGTGGTATCGACGCATAATTCATTTGTGTTTTGCGAGTTATGTTACATTCAGGTTGCCGCGCTAGAAGCATTGATACTTAAACCAGATACGTGCTTGATAAATTCTCAAAAACTCTTAACATTAGCCTCCGGAAAAAGCGCTAAATTCCAACAAATGAAAAGAATATATGTAATAATGTCCGGTGAGAGGGCCCCGCAGGAAGTAGGTAGTTTATAAGTAGTCAGTTAAGATGTGTGGCTAATTAAGAGTAACTTGCTTAAATCTTATAGAGCGGCCTTCACACGGCAAACTAAAGTTGGCAAACATGTGTTGGCAAGCTCAAGTTGATGTGTGTGAACGGCACAAAAACAGTCAGCAAACAAGTTGGCAAACTGCTGGCGACAAATAGAACTTGCCTCTATTCTCGCCAACTTTTTCGCCAACTTTTTCGTGTTGGCAAACTCGTATCTGACGTGTGAACGGTTGGCCAACATGTGTTGGTAAATTTCAACCAATCAAAACGAGCTCTATTCACGTGATTTATTTGCGTGACACTTCACAAAATGGGGGACGCGAGTCAACACTTTTTAAATTTAATATCAAAGCGGTTTACAATTGTCAGGCTGTTCGGGACGTTTCATCTACAGCCAACAAAGATACTAAAAACAAACAAAACAAAACGGAAGAGCGCGCGGACAAGCTTGGTTTCGTCCAAATCTTTCTAATTCTCCACCGCTTTCTGGTTCTTCTCTTCTTATCCTCTGTTTCACTGTTGTACGTGATTGAAACTGCACTAAAAAGCGGCCATGTTGGAAATTGCCGTGTTTGTTATTTGCCACGAGTTTGAGGTGTGAAGGAACGAGTTTGCCAACTTAACTTTGCCGTGTGAAGGCCGCTTTACTCTCCTTGGGTTGACCCTTATACTTAACTCTGGTTTTGTGGGCAAGTGACGTTCACCTATTTCGAGTTCCCTTTTCCGCTCTGCGTGAAAAGGCTTCCTTGTACTAGACCGTACGTCTGAAAATGTGTTCCACATAGAGGTATTGTGGAACGAAACGGTTTAAAATATATGTTTTTGGGAATATTTAGTCTTGTCAAGCCAAGGTTAACTCACATTTGTGGAACATTCAATTCTTGATAGCTTCTTCCGTTTTCCTTGCAAACATTTCACTCCGGATCTAGAACTTTGGGTTCAGACGTTCAATCGTGTGCGTTTTCGAATCGTTGTTGCATTCACCTATGTATATCAGTTTATGTCGTTCTTTCGACCTTTCAGGCTTCTATCTCCCCTAGATAGATCTCAAGTTAGCTGTTGCTAAGGATTTTTTTTTTATTTTTCTAGTTTTCAATTGGTCAATCTCTTCTTAGCTAATCAAATCAACTAAGTACGTTATGATTTAGCTCAGAGTGCTTTGTTTTGTAGCACCTGGCCTTTTGCTGTAGGTAACTCGGAAATGACTTCTTTCATTGCTTTTAGATGAGTGATGAGTCTAGCGTAATATTATCACTTGATGACTGGTACCGAGTGGAACAATGTGTTTTGCTTCCCGAGAATCTCAATGTTACCCTCGACTTCGTCTCAATCGGGAAGCTTTGAGGT
This sequence comes from Platygyra sinensis, assembly GCA_019787425.1. Classification (NCBI taxonomy): domain Eukaryota; kingdom Metazoa; phylum Cnidaria; class Anthozoa; order Scleractinia; family Merulinidae; genus Platygyra; species Platygyra sinensis. Next base: position 19,173 of record JAHPZR010001169.1, on the reverse strand, counting down.
TCGAAGGAAACAAAATTCGCTGTTCACCAAGCGATTAGTGATTAAGTGATTTGTTATGAAGCCAAACAAATGGGTCAAACCTGTGGAAAAGCGCACTGAGATTCCAGCGACAACATCAGGCCACCTTCAACTGCACGCTCTGATCACGTGCACCAGCGGTCAACATTTCGCGGGCAATGTTGCCCGCTGAAGGCATTTGGCGGTAAACAGTTTCATTGTTAGATATTATGTGACCATGACTTTGGAGGATCCAAACCTTGAGCTAAGGGAGTGGGGGGCAGAGATGGTGCGGGAGGTTTGCTTGTACCGCCGGCTTTTCTTACTTCGGTGATTTCTTTTTTTACTCAAAATAACCGGGTGGAGCGTCCTCCACGCCCCTCTCCTAGATCCTCCACTGCGAGAACTAGCCAATAAATGGGCTCGCTTTAGCGGGAAAAACGCCAGCTTTATAACAATGTTCGTTATACGCTATATTCAGCGTCACTCATCTAAAATTAAAGAGAGTATAATAGGCCATTTCCAACTTCGCCTCGGGAAATGTTGCGATTCTCGGGAAACAAAATTTATTGTTTCTATCGGGACCAGTCATTAAGTGTTAACGGTTGTTCAAATATGAATATTTTTAGACGTTCTGCGGAGGATATGACGGATCTTTTAAACAAACTCATAAAAGGTTACGACAAACGGCTGAGGCCAAACTTTGGGGGTAAGTGTGATACCTCACCTTGTCAAAACTATTCCTTAAAGGTACGAATCTAAAGTTTTGTTCTATTTATATCACCAAAGACAGACTAAGTGATTAATTCAGAGCAGAACGTATGGTTCTTCTGTTAAACAGAAAGCGGAAAAAATAGAAATCAAATGTTCGGCAGTGCATAACCATAAAACAAGGATATGCTGATATATTTTAGACATTTAAGCAATAGAGCGCTTTTTCCGTGTCTATGTATTCTCATCTAAACACGAGGAGGGTTGGAAGAATTCGATACAGTTATGCAAACCCGGGCCGCAGCTGATTGGTTGCAAAACTGTCGAGAATCCTTTAAAATTTTAACAAAGTGTTTAGGCTTTGTAAACACGGAAAAAGTACTCTATTGTTCTTGTGGGATATTTCTCAAACATACCCGCGAATCTAAATCGTCATAACTGTGTTTACCTACTCTCGTCTTAAAATACCCTACACCAATAAGAGCACGCGTAGTACCTCAGTTATTTTAAAAGTGATTGTAATAGAAACTAGCGTATATAATTTGTTCTTTGTAGTCGTACTGTTTTTGTGATATGAAAAAAAAGGAAAGTAAGAATAGACCATTCGAATTTGCCTCTAGCCCCTATGTCAAAACATATCTTTGTGCTATATGTGCTATGAAAATGTATCAAAGCTATACGTTTCATATTTAAAGCCAAAAATCATTTAATATATGGATATTTTGCACAATTAATTGTTTTCAAACATGGAAAAAATGATGCGGAAATGGCTCACTAGCCAATACTTACTTAGCACTTAGCACTTAGATCTCTCCGCGCCAGGAGGCGCATAAGGCCGCAACCCTCGTCTTCCAACCCACTCTGTCTTCCGCTATGACTTTGACTTCTCTCCAGCTGTTCCACCCTTCACTCTTTCGCTCATTTTCCACGGTTCGTCTCCACGTGGTCTTTGGTCGACCTACTGCCCGTTTCCCTTCTGGTTGCCACCCTAACGCTACCCTGCAGTTGTCGGTTGCATCTTTTCTCAAGACGTGCCCGATCCAGTTCCAGCGCCTCCTGCGGATCTCATCACTGGTCTTATTTATTCCTGCAATATCCCCTATCCTCTCGTTGCTCACTCTCTGTGGCCACCGAATTCCGAGGATTCGTCTGAGGCACACAAACTGGAATGCGTCCATCTTCTTTTCCTCCACCTTTGTCATTTTCCATGCCTCGCATCCGTAGAGTAGTACTGGGCGTACTAGCGTCTTGAACAGCTTGATCTTCGTTTGGCGTCCTATACTCCGTAACCTCCATATCTTGGTTAGGTTATAGAACGCCCTTCTTGCTTTATTTAGTCGGTTCCTAATATCTTCAGTTCCACCACCATCTTTCCTGACCGTTGCTCCGAGGTATACGAATTCTTCCACTTCTTCGACTTCATCTTCTCCAATCTTGACCCTGTCCTGCCGTCTTGCATTCGATCTCATCATCTTGCATTTTGCCGCATTGAGCTTCAGTCCTACACGCCCAGCGTTCTCCACCAATCGATCCGTCTTGCTCTGTATATGCTCGTACTTCGACGAGATCAGAGCAATATCGTCTGCGAAGTCAAGGTCTTCTAATACGCTGGTGAAGTTCCATCGTATTCCATTCTTATGCCCGTGTGTCGTCTTTCTCATCACCCAATCTATTGCTATGAGGAAGAGAAATCCTGACATAACACACCCTTGCTTGACTCCCGTCGTGATCTTGATCCACCTCGTCTGTTCCCCGTCATCCATTACCGTACACTCAAAATCCTCATACATGATTTTAACCATCTTCACCAGCTTTTCAGGTATGCCGTACGACTTCATGATCTTCCACAAGCTTTCTCTATGGATCGAATCAAAGGCCTTCTCGAAGTCAATGAAGTGTGTGTACAGCGTCGCTCTCCACTCATTCACCTGCTCCATGATGTTGCGGAGAACGAAGATCTGCTCCACTGTGCTCCTATTCCTACGGAATCCCGCCTGTTCCTTTCTGAGGGCCTCATCCACTCCCCGTTGGATCCGATCGATTATGATTCGGCCCATGATTTTGCTCATTACTGGCAGCAGTGTCACTCCTCTCCAGTTTTTACATTCGCTCAAGTCCCCTTTCTTTGGTAGTTTGACGATGATGCCTTTCTTCCAGTTCTCTGGTATTCTCTCTTCGTTCCATATCTTCCTGTATAGTCTTGTCAGTTCTTGTACTGCTGTGTCGCCGCTTGCTTTCAGCAACTCTGCGGGTATTTCGTCCATTCCAGGTGCCTTTCCACTTTTCGTCTTCCTTAGGGCTTGTCTGACTTCATCTTCCCTGATCTCTGCTGTGTCCATCTCCCTCATCTCCTCTGCCTCTGTCTCCACATCTGTTACAGGGTTCGAAGGCGCCTTCCTCACAAGCACTTCTTCAAAGTGCTCCGCCCATCTCTCAAGTCTCACCTCCTTGTCCTTGATTACTTCTCCATGCTTATCCTTTACGGCAGCGGCTTGTCTCATCTTCTTATTAGTTAGTCTTCTTGCCGCCTGGTACAGCTCTCTTGTGCGTCCTTTCTCAGCAGATCTCTCAGCTTCCTTAGCGATCTCTTCTGTCCAGTGTCTCTTGTCCTCTCTTGCCCTGCGCTTCACTTCTCTGTCCTTCAGCCTGTACTCTATGCGCAGCCTTCCTTTGACACGCTCTGATCTGGTACTGTCAATTTTATTTCCTATCTGCCTCCTTTCCTCTATTGCCCTCCATGTGTCATCCCTCAACCATTGCTTGCTCCTTTTCTTCACCCTTCCCAACACCTTGTCTGCAGTCTCTGTGTACACTTTCTCTATCTGGCTGCAGTCGTCATTCACGTCCTCTTCTACCTCTAGTGCTTCGAACCTGTTGCTTAACTCGATGTTGAACCTCTCTTTAAACATCGCACTATCCAGCTTTTGTGTGTCAAACCTGGCTTTGATCTTCTTCCTATTTGGATCTTTGTGGAGCTTCATCTGTAGTTTCGTTACTACGAGGTAGTGGTCACTAGCTGCATCTGCTCCTCGCTGTACTCTAGTGTCAGTGACTGACGTCCTCCATGTTCTCCTTATCATGATGTGGTCTATCTGGTTCCTTGTTTGCCCGTCAGGGGAGACCCACGTGGCCTTGTGTATGTCCTTATGGGGGAAGCATGTTCCGGTGATGACAAGGCCGTTAATGGAGCAGTACTCGCACAGCCTCTCTCCATTATCGTTCCTGCTCCCTAACCCGTGTCTCCCTATAACCTCCTCCATCTCGCTGTTATCGTCTCCCACCTTTGCATTCATATCACCCATGACGATCACAATGTCATTTTTGTTGCACCTGTCCGTTGTTGTCTGTAATTGGTGATAAAAGTCATCTTTCTCTTCTGGTGTGGCATCGTTTGTTGGCGCATACGCTTGGATGATGGTGATCTTCTTAAATCGTGAATAGAACCTTGCGCTGATCACTCTGCTGCTTACAGGCATCCATTCCATTAAGCTTCTCTGCGCCTCCTGTGATATCATCAATGCCACACCTTTTTGGTGTCCTTCCTCCTCTCCAGCGTACAACAAGGTGCTGCCGTTAGCGAGAGTGACCCGTCCAGCCCCTGTCCATCTTGTCTCGCTGATCCCCAGCACGTCTAGTTGGTATCTATCCATCTCTCTCGCCACCTGTGTGGCTTTACCTGCTATATACATCGTGCGTACATTCCAGCACCCAATCCGGGTAACTGACTTTGGCGTCGCCATTGACCTCATCGGTCGCTGAGCTTCCCGTAGGCTTTTACCCAGTGACGTCCTGGTGCTTCCGGCTGGTTGTCCGTCAGCAGCCACGGCTTCGCCATCATTGATTCGAATCTGATGAGTTGCGGTTTCTGTAATCCGTTGTTTTTTTCCGAGAACAGGTGATTGGCCTGTAGCTCAACCCCCAACCTGGAGGACCAGGGGATCACACTTCGTCTGGTCTCTACCCTTCGACCTGTTCGGCATGGGTGACCCTACCAGGAGTACAAGACTCCAGCCGACATAGCTCTAGGGGTCATTGAGACACACAAACCACCCCACCACGATAAGGTGGTGACCCCTTTTAAGCCAATAAGAGATCACTAAATCACGTCAGATTTGGTGTATACTTTCAGGCACTTTAAGTTACAGTTACTGTAATCACCAATCAATTAGAAATATATTTTTGTTGTTGTTGTTGTTTCACTTGTCATTTTTATGCAGTACTAGAAAAACAGTATAGCAAGAAGACATTTAAAGTAAGTAAAAAAAGTAAAAACCCTTTATTTAATCACCAGGGCCGGGTTGTTCGAAAGCCGGTTAACGTTAATCCAGGATTAAACGTTAACTGCAGCATTACTTTTTCTTATTCAAATATGTTTTTTCACCTCTAACGTTTGGGTGTAGTTTGAGATTACTACTGGTCAAAACTGCAGGGCAAACAATACAAACAGAACACCTCACCAAAAAGTTACAAAACTGAAATTAAAATTCTCGCTAACCCTGGGTTAGCTTAATCGGGCTTTGAACAACCCGGCCCTGGGGACAGGTGAAGGTGGAGTTGAAATCCTGGGGGTGAGAAGCATGTGAAAAGAGGATTTTAAGCGGCCATGTTTTGGTTGATTTTTTAAATTTCTTTCGAAGGTGATCCTGTTATCATTACTGTTGGACTGTGGGTATTATCTATTGACTCAATCAACGTTGTTGATATGGTAAGGATGTTTTTTTTTTTTTAGTTTTCAACTTATAGCCTGATTTTCTCTCAACTAACGCGAGAACTCCTTGGGTCTCTAATGACAACTTTGGAACCTTCCACTGAAAGAATCCTCGCCTGTATATTCCTTCATTTGTCCTCCCGCCTTTAATTAAAAGCTGGGTTGTTTGGCTGCATACGCTCGAACGTTCATTTGTTGACTAATTCAAGCAGAATAACCCATTCAAAACTCGCGCAAGTCCGAGTTCGGTTAACAGGAATTAACTTATAGCTGAAACCACAAATGTGAGGGACGTGATTGGCTCCATTCTTGACGGTAAAAACTGAGTCTGATTTAATTCTGAGACGACTCCTCTTCCAACCAGCAATGAAATAAGTTTCAACTGACCAAGAACATAATTGGAATACTCATTGTAGACGGTTTGTGTACCATCACAAATTGGTAAAGGAATGGAATTGCACCCCTTAGCACACCTCTCCAAAAAGAAACCTTTACTTTTAATGAAATACACTTTTTGTTTTCTTCATTACTTCTTATTCTCATTATTCCAAGGACTACAAACTGGATTTCTTCTTGAGGCAACTGTGGACGGACCCTCGCTTAAGTCACGACTGGAATCAAACACTGGCGCTTAGTAACACCATGCTGGATAAGATATGGGTCCCAGATACGTATTTTGAGAATTCTAAAAGTTCAAAGTTCCATAAAGTGACAATGGTTAATAAGTTGTTGTCCATATCGCCCGATGGAGGGGTCCATTACAATGCAAGGTAAAGTCAAATTCAGACCATTTCAGCAATCATACCCTGTTCGTCTTCTTTGTAAAAGTAGTTATTACCAATAATAGCCATGCAATAAGTTTACAGAATTAAACTATAACAAAATTATAATGAAATGGTAGAAAACCATTTTTAAACAGACTGCATATTTCAGGATCCTTTCAAAAATCTTCTGATATCCTAGCGTTGTTACTAGTACAGTAAGACTCCGCTTCCGTCCCCTTGTTGGATCTGATATCACAGCGTAATTGATTATGATCAATTCCAAATTATTACACATTTTAAGCATTTATCAAACATCTCCATTTCTATGGTAAGAAATACTCTTTATAAAAGCTGTTTTTAATTTGACATTTTTCATAATTGTATGATGTTTGTTTCAGAGTGACCGTGCGGGCCAGCTGTCCAATGGACCTTCATCTCTTTCCATTCGACGAACAACATTGCGAATTGAACATCGAGAGTTGTAAGTGTGGATTATTCGCTTTCCAAGAAAATAATCCTAACCCATACTATGAACAGTCCATTATCATCAGAACTGTGAGCACTACAGTGAACTTAGATGCAATATTTTACAATAACGGCAGAAAATCTCGCGATCTCATTGGCTGATTTTCATTGTTAATAAACGTACAGACACGGCGAGCGAGAGCGGACAAGTTGACAATGTGTCATTGTGTAAAACAAATTGACGTCAGTTTTCCATGCGTCTGTCTTATTATTGACAATCAATTTCGTCATAACATTGTCAAGGTAGTCTGGCGGATCTTAGATCCGCTATCGTCTTATTAATGATAATCATTTAGACTATGCAAGAGCGTGAAATGATCTGTAAACTGAATGCATGAGAGCCGTTGTTTTATTTTGCACCACTCAGATGGATACAACGCTGAAAACATGCAGTATGAATGGGAGAATAGAACTGACAAAGGAGTAGCAGTTAATAAGAAGCTTGATGATATGCCGCAGTATAATTTGACGGGAACATCAACCAAAAGATATTTCACTATGTATTACTCAGGTATGCAGATTAGGCTAAGTTTACATCATCTAGAATCATTCAAGGGCCATTTTCTATATATAAGTAATGACACAATTTATTATAAAGAGGGAAAAAGAGAGCTAATTGACGATCAACGATTGACTAATGTATTTACTGTAATGTTATGAATGTTTAAATGCATGTGGGTGTGCTTCTGTTAATTCTAAGAACTGCGAGCTCTCTGATTGGTCAAAAGCCCATGTTTTATCAGACTGAGTAGAAAACTTAGAAAACACGTGTTTGCTTTATTGTTTTTTTTTTGCCACATTACAACTATATCATAAAGCAAATGGAGAACCCTAAACAGTGTATTACACTGTGATAAAACACTCCGGACATTTGAGAACACGTGAGGAATAATTGTAAACACTCACCTGCGGCTCGTATTTTCTACTTTTCCCTCGTGTTCTCAAATCCCCATCGTGTTTTATCACAGTGTAACACACGGCTTAGGCTTCTTTATTTGTTAATTATAAGCATGCCTTAAAATCTATTGAACTCCAAATGTTATTTTCCAAAACACCAAATAGTACGTACTACATGAGGGTACGTCCTATATGCTGGAGGCCCAGCGGCCTCATGGTTAGTGAGCTCGCCTCCAGTTTGGCGGTCTGGGTTCGATCTCTGGGCGTGAACACTGTGTTTTGTTCTTGGGCGACACACTTTGCTCTTACAGTACCTGTCTCCACCCAAGTGTATAAATGGGTACTGGCGAATTTTAAGCTGAGGGTAACCGTGTGATTTAGCATCCCATACAGGGAAGAGTAGAAATACTCCTAGGTCCTACGGAAACCGGGATAAGCTCCGGCCTGATGAGCCACTAGACCCCTTTAGCTTGGGCCGGTTTTTTTCCTTTTCAGATCACGTGATATTCTCTAGAGAATTATTCTTTTATCTATCTAAAAATTATTCATTAATATACACGGGACTATTTGAAAATTTTGAAAGCAATATTTCTCAAGAGCATCATCACGTGGTCTGAAATAGGGTAACAAACCGTCCAAGCCAAAGATGTCTCTTGGTTCGTATGGAAACTTTACCTTAAATAAGGGTGTTGCTTTGGTTTAAATGGACAAACACTAGTATATGATGACTTCAAAACTAGACTAAAACGGTATCACTTACTGAAACTGCACAAGCAGTTTCCTGGGGAAACAGTACCACACTTGCTTTTATGGTTACGCATAAAAAATCTCCCAAACTTACTTTAGTAACCTCGTGAACAGATATTATGTAAGAAGTAAAGTTATTTCATAAGGTATTTACCCTCTGGAGTCGACGAGTTGGCCAACATTTCCTTAGGTTTCTACAAAAGACAAGACAAAGAAAAAGAGAAAGACAAAGCTGAATTGTGTCATATTTTTTCCCATTTTCAATTTTTTCTTTCATCAGGAAACTGGTCGCGCCTGCAATCTTCGTTTAGCTTTGTCAGGAGATCAGGATATTTTCTAATTCACATCTATGCTCCATGTGCGCTCATTGTCATATTATCATGGATATCATTTTGTATTCCTCCTGATGCCACTGCTGCTCGTATTGCTCTTGGGATAACTTCCGTATTGACCATTACGACGATATTAAATATGTTGAATACAGCGATGCCAAAGGTGACAAATACAATCTTTGTGAAGTTAGTCTGTAAGTGTTCTATAGAGACAGTCGACAAGCAGATAAACACGAAGGCAGACAGTCACAAATCCAGTGTACGGATATTACTGTCACTGCGATATTATTTTGGTCATTATTGCCCTCGGTTAAGACTAAACCGATCCATGGATAAACATCCTGACCGTTATTCCTTTTCTCGACTTGGAGTCAAGTTGTATTTATTATAGGAGGTAGCACACAAACTGTAGCGACAAATATGACAATAAAACGCATATCAGAAAACAAAATTATTTAAATATATGAAAGTAATGTAACACGAGCGTGGGACCTCGAAAAAAATCTGTGTCATGTCATGTAAGAACTCAGTTAAATGACCTGGCTCTCCATGAGTTCTCGTAGCTCAGTGGATAGATCATCCGCCCGGTGTTCGGAAGGTCATGGGTTCGAATCCTACCGGGACTCAGATTTTTTCTAGGTCCCACGCTGGTGTTACATTACTTTCATATACACATTTACCGAGCTGCAATTTCAACATCACTCATTTATCAAAATTATTTAACTTTAGCTTGACCTTTCGTGTGTTTCGGCATACATCTTCAGAAGTGACCGTTTATAACACGAGTAACAACTAAATTTATAGTTAAGATAAGTAACTAATTAACAATCACAATGAGAAAAGCTGAGAAAATTTTGCATATAAAAATGTATACTAATACAGATAAAGCTTTTCGCTGCTGACTTTATCGTTTAGGGTAGGTTTCAGTTCCCGAATTAGTAGAGTCACCGTGATCTTGTAGTGAGTATCACACCGACCTTTTGCTAATATCTCAAAGTGTTAAGGTGCTTCTATTTAGAATGTTAGTGTGCAGCTCGAGGCATAGTGATAGCTATGATGTGCATGTTCACAGTTGTTCAGGTAAAAGTGAAACTTTTTCCTGGGATCATATCCTATTCTAGTGTTTTATTTTGCTCCACATAAGGAACTGTCACTCATTTGCATTAAATACTCTCACTATATCTCATCGAAAAAGAAGAAAATTGGAGAAACATTTCCTCTTTCAACACAAACTTTGCTAACATTGCTGTGTTTGCTGTTCTGCCAGGTATCCTATGTCAAAGCGATAGACTGGTATCTCATTGGAAGCTTTTTGTTTGTATTCGGAGTGTTGGTGGAGTACACACTCGTTCTCTATGTCGTCAACGTCCATAACAAACGATTAAAGAGATTAATGATAGAACATGAAATACAAGAAGCGGTAAGTAGAAAATCTCAAAACACTTAATAAACTTGACTCCGTGGCTGATAATTAACTTTTTCTATCATTTCCAGAACTTCAAAACTTCACTTATAACTTTCCTATTTATCGGTTGATGCTACAGCACAGGTATCAAACGATTACCATGACGGGTTATCATGGCCGCCAGCAGTCTACCTTATTAAAAACCCATTAATTTTATGTTTAAAAATTTAATTAAAAAACTATCTTGGTGATCCCCATTTTTTATTAGTTAATTAGCTAACTTAATTAACCAACGAGATACAACTGTTAATTTCTTTGCAAATGTTTATACCGATCATACGAAAGGGGCTTTTCGAGAGTTTACCCTTTGATGTGGTAGTCACAATTTTATAATCAATAACGAACTCTTTTTGAAATTGTGAGTACAGTTTCCGCCAAAATTGTGGGTGCTCAGTCTCAACAGTTTATAATTTCAAAACGATGAATAATCTCAGGATTTGTTTGTTGATCTTTCCTTGACAATGTGAGGGACGCTAGAACTAAAGTCTTTGCTTCGCTGTGTTTATAAAATAAGCAGTATAATTTATAAGAGTCTGAAACTCCTGTTAAACTTTGTATCAATTTAGGCATTAGTATGGGAATTTCACATCTCGCCTAATTTATGCCTATTCTATATATTAATGTTAACTATTAGTAACCAGCCAGCTAGTCTGGAATGGGATCCTTTGTTTGAGAATTGATGACTGCATATTCCTTGTTTGTCTTGCCCAGGAGGAAGTTAATAGTTCCCGGAAGCCAGCAATGAATGGCGGCAGTGTAGCAAACAAAAAACATCATGAGAGCCATGATTATGATTACGACCCTCTAGAGGTAATTGTATTTACATATTTGAACGTATTTGTGTCTTAAGTTGTATTTTGAACCCTGACAAACGGTTTACGATAGTCTGCGATGGTTAAAAAAATCAACTTCCCAACTATCATTGACCTATTCATTACTTCAAACGTATTTTTTGACGCCGAATTTATATTAGGAGATGATGAGATTCAGCCGAAACGAGTAGTTCGCTTAAATATGAAATAGTTGTTTAAGCCAATTATCCGAAAAGATTCATGCTTCAGCAGAGTGGTCCATTAGTATGTCTCGAAAAATGAGTTTGGCCCCAAAAATCATCTAAATAGCGATTATATTTCTAGGCAACTTTATGTCTCGGGGTGGCAAATTACCCTAGTATTAATTCAACCATTCCTGATCATATGATCATTGATTTTCATGGGCTATCATGCGCCTTTTGATCACTGGTTATATATTCTGTATGTCGCGAATATTAACAAGATTGACAATTCAAATAAGCCACACAATTTCTTCAGTTTTTAATTTGTTCGCCTTTCTTCTTTTCTATCCCTAGAGTTACAGCGCTTTCAGCGATAAATCCAAAAAACCAAGCACACATCTCTGCGACAGATCAAAATCCAAGCGACATGGTGCTTCCAATGACATCGAAAGCAGACCGCTGACCTATCCCAGAACGCCACAGTGCAGGGTAAAAACAACATGCCTTAGTGTGATCGATCCAGACTGTATTGA
>JAHPZR010001169.1:0-2500 GCA_019787425.1 Platygyra sinensis | reverse complement strand
TACCAGTAAACAACAGCATCATCCAATCAGCGTGGAGACCTTTCAGAATAATGCTACTGTTCGAACGGTAAGAACGATTTTCATCAACTTTAAACTATTATTATGAATTTGACATTACACTGACATTATACCCTGTGAAATAGTCAATTTTGTTATCACATACTCTATACGTTTTTTACGGCAAACATTTTGCTGTTGAAATAATAACTATATACTATAAAAAATCAGATTGCTCTTCAACAGCAACTATAAAATGTGGTAAAATCAACCATATACTACATATGAATGTGACATTCCAGTAACATAATGCCCCAAGCTAAACAGTTAATTTTTATCCCAAACTTTTCATGTTCAAGATCAACATTTTGCTGTTGAAATAACATAGACTATAAAAATCAGATGTGTGTTCAACAGCAACTATAAAATATGTCGTAAAATCAGCTATAAACTATCATTATGAATTTGACATTGCAGTGGCGTCATGTACCTTGCCAAACCGGTTTAATTTCTTATCAAATTTTATACATTATAACAGCAACATTTTGTTGTAGATATAATATAGATTATAAAAATCAGATTGGTCTTAAACAGTAACCATAAAATACGTGTATAATCAACTATATAGTATCATTAATGATTTAACATTCCAGTAACATGATGTGCCCTGCTAAACACTCAGTTAATTTGTATCACAAACTTTTCACGTTGAACACCAAAATTTACACAAAAACTCTATACATTCTAACAGCAACGATAAAAAAATATTAATATGTTGTAGAGGCTACTAAAAACTACTTCTTTCGAATTTAATGATCACGATTAGTCCTCCTGTTTTGCTGAAGTGATATTCTGTTCAGCCAAAACAGCTTTATCAAAGTTCATATCCCTGTTGACAGGAACTGTGAATATAAATGAATATAAATTAGAGTTAGACATACTTGATAATTACGAAACGGTATTTTTGTAACAGAAGCGTAGAAAAGAGCAACACGCGAAAGTAAAGAGCAATTTACACGCCGAAGCTCGCCTCGGTGAAGCGCGCGGTACCTGGAGATGCAAGTTAAAAAATCCGTACCTCGAGCTCAATACACGTTTTGCAAGCAGCAATTTGACCCTGAAGTGAAGGAAAGGCATATTTTACAGAAGTCAAGTTAATAAGGATCTGCAGAATAAAAGCAAAAAACCGAAAAAAAGAGCAAGTTACACACAGAATAACACACCTTCTTTTTCCTTCCCTAACAGTGACAAGAAAGCACATGGTTCACTGCCCATCCTAAATCATCTATTGGCGCATAACCACAATTCTTTGCGCATGCCACTGTGCATCCTAAATGTTCCGTTCGCGCATAACCACAATTCCTTGCGTTTAGCAAGAAAAAGTGATTGCAAGCCCCTTTTATGTTATCTTCTGTGATAATAGATATTTCAGATAAAGAAGATTTAGCAAAGAGAATGAGTAGGCGGCTCCGTTATTTGTTACACTATCTTCGACGACAATCCGTGTTGAGTGCCGCCAGAAGATCGTGGGCCCATTTCTCGTCCCAAAGCCCGTACTATTCCGTCTGGCCTCTGTGGTTGGATCGAGAGCTCTGGCCAGACCAGATTTCCTGAGCATGCGCAGAGTATTTGTTTCGCCTTGTCAACCAATCAGAATTTGCTGGATTTGACGGGAAGTCGTGATTCACGGACCTTCCGGTGTTACGACCAACAACCAGAGCTCTCGATCCCAACCACAGGCCAGAAGGATCGTAGCTCTGGGGGCGAGAATGCGCGAAAGGATGAATGCAAACCACTCTTAGGCATGCGCCGATTTAACGGAAGTCCGCCTATTTCGGAATTCAAATCGGATGATTCAGGGTCGTTCGATTTCCGACCGACTGATCAAGGGATGAAGACCCTGGGGTTAAGAGGGTGAGACCCAAGCTAATGCAGCGCATTTGTAGAAGTCGAAAAAAAACGCAATTGAGTGAAAAATTGACTTCTCGAGATACGCTTTTTCTCGAGAACCACTCGAATGATATGAGTGAAAAAAAACCTTTTTCCCCCAAAAAATAAAACAAACAAAGGGATAATTAAAGATCTGTTTGTTAAATTATTATTAAAATAGCGCTAACATGTGAGTATCGTTACAAGCTTGTTGCATGCAAATTATAAAGAAAATCTAATGACTAGATTTTCTGCAAATAAACAAAACCGATTTTAAACGCCTGTTTATAATTAATCATGTTGCCATGGCAACGGCACATACGACAGTTTAATTATCAAAAAGTTGAAGTTTGTGTTGTTAACTTGCTTGCTAGCCATTTTGGCGACCAAAGGATCAAGGGTTTAGAAGAACAAAGGTAAATGAAACAGAGGTATCAAAAACTGTGTTCAGCCACCTTAATGACTCAATGTTCGTATGTTTCTACATACATCTTCAGAAGTGACCGTTAGTAATACAAGTAGCAACTAAGTTTAAATTTTAGATAAGTAACTAAGTAACAATAACAATGACAAA
>JAHPZR010001168.1:62500-78206 GCA_019787425.1 Platygyra sinensis | reverse complement strand
TTCAACCGAAATTTGAAATAAGGCAGTATTTCCTACAATTAAACGTCCGTTTCCTTTAAGAGTGGAGGTTTCCTTTAACAATACCAGACTCAATTTAGTCAATATCTATATTGTAACTATATAAAAATCAAGAGTCTCCAACAATGAAACCTATTTTTGCTTGACATTTGAAAGTAATATATTTTGCCTAAAGGGGTATTCCTAACGGTTACGTTGTTCAATCAAAGTGAAATTCCCAAATTAAGTAAAACAAACAAACAAAGAAACAAACAAACATTTCTTCTGACCCCAGGAGGGTATCAGCGCAAAACGATCACAGAGAGAGAAATGAAGAGAGAGATCGCTGAATTGGCCAGAAGATTGTTTTTATGGCCAATCAGCGGAAGAAGACCCATGGCGGCTAATCGGGGCAATGCGATATTTTCGGGCTAGCGATATTCTCAGGCGAAAGTTTACATCACACTAACCAATAGACCTCTTTAGCTTGGGCGGTTTGTTTTCCCATTGTAGACCACGTGATGATACCCTTGAGAATTCTTGCTTTCAAATTTTCAAATAGTCGCGTGTATATGAATTAATAATTTTAAGATGGACAAAAGAAAAATTCTCCAGAGAATACCACGTGTTCTACAATGGGAAAACAAACCGCCCAAGCTAAAGAGGTCTATTAGTGTACCATTTTAACATGAGTTGTCATTTTTTCTGTGGGCACTCTGATCTCAGGTGTTAGCTATGCGATGCTGACGAGGTCTAACCAGGCGGCGACAGCTGTCCATTGCTGCTAATATTCTGAGCTCAATTTTGTTTTATTTTGGTAGTTCTAGGGTTAATTCCCTCTACCATTGTCGCCTCTGTGCGCTTTCTGTGGCTATGGCTTTCCCTTTCACTCTGCTTGTGCATTTTTAACCACATCCCACAATTATTTTTTTCTAATACTGACTGATGTAATTATAGCAAAGGTCAATTTAAACTCGCCCCTTTTAATCGTGCATGAGCGTTGGTATTGATAGCTTAAGACAAAAAGGCAGTAAAAAGAAAATGTTTAACACAAGGATTATTTATCAAACAATGTATCTTTTCCAATGACCGGTAGTAATTAAGATTTATTAAGATAGCAATTAGTCACTGCCACAGTAGCTTAGGCTATAGTTTGGTGTACCACTTAAGTGTTAAACATAGAAAGAACCGCAGTTTCTCACTCAACAGTTTGAAAACTCAGGAAAGCAGACCTAGTCAGTGCCACAGTAGCGGTAACGACAGGCTGGTGTGCCATTGAAGTAATAGACGTAGTAAGAGCCGCAGTTTCTCACTTCAATGTTTCTGAACCTGAAACAACAGCTTGATTGCCAGTGAAAGCAGACCTGCCTGGACACTTTGCCATCAGCCACTGTAGGATGACCACCATTTAACCAGCCAGTTGCATGAGTGTTACACCTGTTTTTAGGTGGACATGAAGTAGGCATTCTAGTTCCCGCAGCTCCTTGAAAACGATACCAGCCCTTGAGGTTCCTGTCACACTGATTGAGGTTACTGGTGTACGTGGTTTTCCGGTCACCGCTGGTCAGACTTGAGTAGCTTGTACATTCCACTTCTAGAACTAAAAGTCGAATATTGTTAAATCAGTTGATGTCTTACGAACAACACGAGGATGCTGATATTGACACATTTTACACAGTGTGACATACAGTATGCTAACGCAGCGTGTGACATCCTCGAGTTGTTCGTGGTCCAATGCTCTCTGGTAAAAAAAGTACCGCAGTGCACTCTGGTTAAATCCATGCATTCTGCTAAAACTTGATGAATGTGGGAACTCGAACCCCTATTGATATATTCTTCTTAACTCTTGATTATGTTCCTGCTCGTTCGCTACATTCACTCCGCAGCAAAATCTCGTACTAGTTGAGCGCATGTTAGAGGTTTTGTTTCCTTTCACACGCGGAGGGCAAAATATGATATAAAAAGTCTAACAGGAATTGAAGGGAGAATGGAAGGATGGAGTTAAACTCGCATCCATACTTAGAAGTTGGATATTCCAAGTTCAAAATAAACTGGGAACAATGCATGATACAAGATAACGACTGTTCCGAAATACATACATCATTTCATAGACACTAACCTGTTTTACACTGGGTTCCAGTGAATTCCGGTTTACAGCTGCACACGAACCCATTCACTCGGTCGATGCAGGTTCCACCATTCTGACATGGGTTACTGGCGCATTCATCGATATCTGATTCGAAATGAATATAACAAAACAAGAAGCTATTTATCGGAATTTAAGATATTCAGTCTGAGAAAGGCTGGGGTTTTGATATCTTTTATATGAGATTAAGAAGTCCCGGGGTGAAGGGGATGTGTGGTAAAGGCTGGTTCTCACTAGCGTATAAGCATAAGCATAAGTCGACATACGCAGACGCAGTAAGATGTTGATAATTAGCGCCTTTTGTTGGAAATTTCTCTAATAAAAGGTGTTAATTATCGACAACTTACTGCCTTCTGTGTATGTCGCCTTATGCTTATGCTTATGCGTCAGTGAGAACCAGCTTTAATGCGCCGCTCTGTGCCGCACTGATCCGCTCAGTTACCATAGCGTGTGATTTTTCGGCGAGACGAGATATACTACTGAACCTATTGTAGAAAAGGTAGAGCTATAAATTAATTCAAGTTGCCTACACATCAAAAAGCTTCAAAATGTGTTTATTATCCAACTGCACTTCGCAGAGTACAAATAACGCTTAAAACGAGTACAAATATCACGCGGTATTTGTACCCCAGAGGACCGGTTAGACAGGTTTCTTGCCGTTGACCAATCAGTTAGCTGGATTTCCCGCGCCAATTCCGTTCCGCTTCGCATACTTCTATCACGCATTCCCTGTAAATAAATATCTACGAGATTCGCTCGCACGAACATACCAATTTGGCGCGTTGGATAATAAATCTCTTACAAGGCGTTTTGTATCGCTGAGAATTTTTAGTCGTTGTTTGTAATTTGACTCGCCCTACGGGCTCGTCAAAATACGGCGCAACTCGTAAAAAAACTGAGCGATACTACACAACAAAACGTCGAATAGGATATATTTACTTGTGATAATTCCCTTCGATTCTGCCCAATAAGAGAGGGGTACACTCTTGTATGGGCTTTTTTTCAGACACTTTGGTCATTTTGCTCTCAAACTGGGTATGGGTTTTGCACTTTATTCTTGAATTAGATATGTTCAGTGTTATTTAGAGAAAGCTTCTTTTTCATCATTATCGATAAGGCCATGCAGCAATTAAAGCCATTCCATTTTCTCTTGGCCATTCACAATACCTGTAACACCATTTTTTTTTTAAATCAAGAGTTTCTTTCTCAGGCGCGGCTTTAATTTTAAACTTGAACTGACCGTTACATTGATCACTTGAAAATGAAGGCAAGATGACTCCGAAACGTCGTGTATATCGCTCATTTTTGTAATCAAATGCGGCTTTAATTGCCTTCTATTATCCATACGTCAATCATTGACATTACAATCAGATAATAGTTGATAACTCAGGAGATCAGTCCAGGAAGCTCAAACATTCTGGAATAGGCAACTAAGGCAGGTCTGAAATAGCGTATAAATGCAAAGATCAGGTCATAAATAGGTCAGAAAAGTTGCAGATTTTGGTCTTAAATGGGTAAGTGCTTAGGGAAGCGAGCCACCCAGTCCCTCCAAATTTTTTATAAATTCAACTTACTGTGTGTGAGGCTAAATAAAGCTAAGAGGTAAAAGCTAATTAGGTTTTATCAACTGGGTTGATAATGTGAATTGGCCACTGTAAAGAGATTCGGAAGCTGACGTTTCGAGCGTTAGCCCTTAGATTCGCTCCTACGAAACGTCAGCTTCCGAATCTCTATACTGGTGGCCAATTCACATTACCAACCCAGTTGATAAAACCAATTATCTTGTAATGCTGCCACCGACGCAGCACCACAGTTTCTTTAGAAACTTACTCCCTTAAGAGAGTAAAAGCATTTGACGCATAATTTTTCCATTCCTGTGCCAGGCAGCGCTATTCGAACGGCTGCGGCACTATACGTTTTGTTGACAGTGATGCAGTATCTTTTTCCTTTCATGAGGACGTGTTATGTGCGACGACAGTTGTGCGATTATTCCCCCACTTCGGGCTAAAATATTATGAAGCTAAAATACAAGTGCTATCGGTGTTTTCATGGAAACCATCTTAGCGGTAGCACGTCAAAATAAAAAAATTTCTTATTTCTAAAAGCTTAATATACGCCCTCTATAAGAAGCAAAGCTACTCAAATTGCGGTGGAAAATTTGAGAAATTCAATTAAATATGAAAAATGTCGACACCTTATAAGAAAGCCTATTGCAATATACCAACGTTAATTTAATTTGACGAGTTAGTTATATCGTATCAGTAGTATTTTCCAAGCGCTCCATGTGCGTGTTCTTTTTCTCGTAACCAGCCGACAGCAAATCGGCGGGATTATTATTCCTGGCAAGTCTAATTTGACCGAAATTATGACGTCGTTTTTGTGGTCTTAGGTGCAACGGCAACGTCGCTAAACAAAGTTTAAGGACCAGTGCAGGGCGGGTATATTCTTTGTTGTCTCTGAAAACGGACAGTCTGAAATGAGGAAGTTCTACGTTTCTGGAGAACTTGAACCACGCCAGCTAAACTTCACATTTTTATTTCGACTTAATTGATGTGTTCCTAGATTAAGATTGTGATAGCTTTGACATTGATAAACCAATTATTTTTTCTTATTATATGCATGGTTTACACAGTCATTACAATACTCGCACAGCTACTACACTAATACTAACCATCCATCCGTTAACTATGTCAAGCTAATACAAAACTTACAATAGATATATGAAAAATACGATCACTCAAATACTAGACAATACGATGCTTGCTCGATAACTCTACTTAACATACTTAAGCCGTATATAACGTCACTTACAATATATTGTATTTATACTATTCAAACTTCTACACCTACATCGTTATGGGGGGGGGGGGGTGGGGGGAAAGCAAATCAATCGTGAACAGTGTTGCATTATCTGCATTTGAGTTTGGTGAGCTCAGACATATTGGGGTTTTAGAAAAACCTTGCACGAATAGAGGTAGTGTCATAACGCAAGAGAAGATCCAGTCGCGCTTGGGTGAGTCAACGGAGCATTTCACAGTCGCTAGAACAAAATCTGTTCAAAGAAGGACTACATTGCAAGTGTGTGGTATAACTTAACCTCTTTATGGTGCTCTGAAAAAATGAATAGAGACATACACTCTAGAAATGATGCATTATAGAATCTGTCTTGGAACAGAATGCAATGTCGCGGTGCAATATTAATTTCTAAGTTCCTTTTTGGAATGGTTATCTGTGTAATATTTTAAATAAAATGCTAAGCTGTTGTCTTTAGTAATCTGATAGATCTTCACCAGGAACCAATTAAATGACTCTAGAGCACTACCGAAGAGACACGTAGAGTAAAATGTAAACTCATTTTTGTGATTGACGTTGTCCTTGACGTCTCCGTCTTGGTTTCTTAAGCTCCATAATAATAAAAAGGTGGCTAAACAAACACCATACCACGAACTGGTCTGTTTGCAACTTCAGTTCTGGTTTGAGCATGTGTAATGAATAGCATCTTCTTAAAGAGTTCATCGACTTTCCCTGGCACATTTTGCATTTCGCAAGCACTTTAAACTGTTCCAGGACTGACTGAGGCGGTATCCGATGAATTTTATTCGATGCTGGTAGTGTTTAAATGAAGAACGATTTTCATTTGAGTCCATCCACGCTATCTTGCAGGTCACGGCCCAAATATCATGTATCACACAGGTTCCAACTGAGTTAAACTTTAAGGTTTAGCTTTTTGCATCTTGAGATCTTCATTGAGCTTCCGACTTACACATAAGCTTCGATGGCTTGTTAACTGGTTTAAATTGAGAGTGAATTCTAACTAGCTCATCTTTGTCTATTTTTATTTTGTCTCGAACATTTTTTCCGGCTACGTTCAGTTTAGTTCATCTGTATGCCCGCAAACCGAGTTGGACTCTACAAAGTTTTTGACTGCTGTTGGTTACAAATTAGGTAGAACGTTACTGACCTGTTTCACAATATTTCCCTGTGTAACCCTTGGTGCAAACGCACACATAACTGTTCTTCCTCGTAATGTGCATACACATGTTCCATTGTTCTGACAAGGCCAACTGATGCATGGAGACTGAAAAGAAAGAAGAAAAGGATCTTCCTCGTGCGAGCAGTTTACCGAGTGACTCTGTCTGCTGTGTTTTAAAAGTTCTATTACTTTCCTGATATTGAGTACTTCATGGCTAGTAGCAATTTGTTTGAACAAGTATAAAATTTACACCGATAATTTTCGGTCAATTCCTGCCATGAAATAGGACAAGTGTCACTTCGGTACGAAATTTACCTCTGTTTAATATCCTTGTTTTTGAGCCAAGTCATATCAGCTCTTCCATTAAAATGGAATTCCGCCAAAAATGAGCATGAAATCCTACCGACAGACTAAACTTGAGAGGTCATTCAAAAAGCAGCAATCGTTCAGGCGCTCAAGCTTTCAGAAAGTGAAAGATAGCAGCTTTCGAGAAATGTAGTGACATCTATTAGGATATCAACAAAGTTACCAACGGTCCCATTATAGCCTATGCGTACGTAATTAGGCATAAAGCCCCCCTGACACTTTGAAAGTAATTAAACAAAAACGTGACTGAACTAGAGGAACAGAATTTGACGGAGCTCAAATTAATCTAATGCTTTATATCTTAGGAAACCGTTGAACGTTGTTCAAAGTGACACTTGAATTGTGTTAAATTCCAAATAAGTGAGTTCCGAGTTCTTTTAATGTTTTCTTTTTTTGCCTTTTTTTTTTCTTCAGTTCCTTTTGTTCTTCTTTTCCTCCCTCTCTACTGATCGGGCTAACGGTTGTTTTAGCAATTTGAACGAAAAGACAAGACTTTAAAACGTCGAAAGATGAGCGAAAACGAAACTTATAGAAATGTTCAATTTTCTAAGTTGATTTTCCACCTACCGTGATGCTATAATGATGATGAAACTGGCTTGCGACGAATTTTTTGGAATTGTTGTAAATGTCGGATGGGAGCAGCTCACAGAAGATTTTTCCGCTCATGATATCGGAGAATGCAGCCAGGTTAAAGGAGAAACATGACTGTATGTTGACGCATGCAAACCCACACTCGCTGCCTTTGAGAACATAATCTGACCAATGTTGACGATGTTGAGGTAGGAGAATTTGTGAGCCTTAAAGTTGGCGTAAGCCATTCCTCTATCTGTTCCTCGGCTGATAGTTTTACCACCATCATCAATGACTGAATTGTAGAGAGAAAAATAATAAGCAAGGTTCAGTTATGAAAACTCGAAGAAGAAAAAAACGGACTGTGACTCAAGTGGATGCCTGATTGTTACATGAAGAGACAAAACTTTACCCTTAGAACCATTTGACGAGGAAAACGAGTATCAAAAATTCCATTTTCTGTTGCCGATGTGAACCAACTTCACCGGATGACTAAAACTTAAGAAGGAATAAGAACGAACGTTTTACTGATTTATATCTGATTTCGTGGCAGCTGGCAGCAATCTTAATGCTTATTGGCTAATTGTTTGATAGCTATTGCATAATATTTGTTTAATGGTTGGCTACCTTATCTTTACCTTTACCTTTATACCCAATTATATGCTGCCACCAGAGAGTTGTAAGACTGAGATGATGCTTTGCATAATAAATTTGTTGGCAATGCAGAAGAAAAGTTTTCCAGTTCTATTCCTCGGTATGTAACCTATCTATCTGGAGTTTCTACGATCTTACTTTTCCTTTTATTTCAAACTGGAAAAAACAAATCGCGAAATATGTTTAAAATGTAGGCAGTGAAGGAACGTGACGTGATCTCGAATTTCTTAACAGATAAAATGGAATTTCAATTGTAAATGTCAGCGATACCCTTCTTAAAACCATGCAATTAACTTGCGATATCATATTGGAAAGGTATAACTGGTGGCTATATAGTACTGTAGCAAATTGAGGTCACAGCTTTAATTAAGAAAACGTCAAGTTGCTTGCGCAAGACAAGACAAGACAAGACAAGACAAGAATAAAACAAGACAAGACAAGACAAGATAAGACAAGACAAGACAAGACAAGACAAGACAAGACAAGACAAGACAAGACAAGACAAGACAAGACAAGACAAGACAAGACAAGACAAGACAAGACAAGACAAGACAAGACAAGACAAGACAAGACAAGACAAGACAAGACAAGACAAGACAAGACAAGACAAGACAAGACAAGACAAGACAAGACAAGACAAGACAAGACAAGGCAAGGCAAGAAAAGACAAGACAAGGCAAGACAAGACAAGACAAGACAAGACAAGGCACTTTCTTACATTTGCGCTAAATCATTTGTTGCTTGGGCGTCGTTAACACTGGTAAATCGATGGTTGCTTCCTGACCTGGAATGCAGCCGCCCCGAAATATTACTCCTGGGCTCCTCTCATCTTTCTTCGGCGAAGCGAGAACGTACTTGGCCCTCTGCTAAATGTCAAATTTTCGAAAATTTAAGGTGGCTGTGAACCCACTTCCGCTCCTTCTCTTCTTTTTCGGTGTTGAAAATGCATGATTATTATTGTAATTAGTATTATAATTTATGATGGCAAATAAAATGAACTGAACTGAACTGAACTGTGGGCAAGCCGTACAGTGACCTTCTGCTTAATATCAAATTTTCGAAATTAGCAGTTCTCATGCGCCCACTTCGCCCAGGTTATTTTTCATACTTTACCAAAAGTTGTAACTCGATATACTTTTCACAATTCGCTAATGCAACTAGCCGCGTTTGATTTATTACTAAACCCTTTGTACACCAGTTACGCATATATGCGTAATTTATTCTTGGCTCTGTATTTCTTTCACATAATATTCACTGAAGATGTTTGTGAACTGATTGTAACACGAGCAAACTTGTATGCAGCACAACAACGCAGTCAGAAGGCTTTGTTTGAATTATCGACTGGTGATGTTCTATTTGACATCAAAAGGATCCCAGGGTATCAAATGAAAGCTTGTTCAATGTACTTTTGAGTTTTGCTAACCATAGAGACACTGAGCATCACATGAAAAATTGTTTAGTGCTTTTAACAAAAAAAAATCGTTTTTCTCTATCAAAAATTTGACTTTTTTATTATACTTCTCATTTATATTAAAGATGAAATAACGACAACATGATATTGAATTTTATGGAGACCTCGAAAAAAATCCGAGTCCCAGATGGGATTTGAACCCACGACCCTCAGTGATCTAGTCGGATGCTCTAACCACTGAGCTACTGGAGACCCTATGGTGAGCAAGGGTCAATTTGTGGGTCTTGACTGGAACCGCATCGCGCGGTTACACAGCCAAGTAATGACTGGCACACATAAACTAACTAACAGCATCGCGCTGTCACATTAAAGCATATCAAGATGCAGCCAACCAACCTCCAAAGTGAGTATATTAAAGATGAAATAACAACAAGGGTCAATTTGTGGGTCTCCAGTAGCTCAGTGGTTAGAGCATCCGACTAGATCACGAAGGGTCGTGGGTTCAAATCCCATCTGGGACTCGGATTTTTTCCGACTTCTCATTTAACAATTTTTAATCAACAAATGCAATTTGTGTTATATGTATTATGAGTGAAGAACTCATAAGCTTTAATTTGATGTGTAGATTGTGCTATGGTAGGTAAATGTGATTGAATGAAGATTCACTTTAGTTGTCACCTTTAGTTAAGTGCAAAAACAAATAGAGAACTCTGGTCTGCAGCTAAAAAAAGGTGCTTTTAACAGGTTGTAGCACTGCTATGGTGGCTAATAATTCCATAGGCCAGGTGAGCTTTTGTTAAATGTCAACTGATTGTCGACAATTAAAGCTGACTGTGATGTCACTTCCACTACAGATGTGCTATATATACTTTGCCAAACGTTGGAGCTCGATGTCCTTCTCAAAGCTGGATATTGGCACTTAAGGTGGTTCGACAATATTTTTTTTTTCTTGGACCATACCTAGCCTTTTCATCTGGCAATTTACAAACCTTCCCGCCACTCTGATCGATGTCGAAATTATACCAATTTTTTTTTTAAAGATTGAAGTTTTGTTGCATGTGGTTTTTAAAGTAATCGATATTTCCATGAAAACGATAAACCAAAAATATGAAAATCGGTAAAGCACGAATTTTGTACGAACCAGATCTGTTATAGGAAATCCGATGCCATTTACTGAAATTAAGATGTATGGCAAGGGGAATATGCAAGAATAAAAATACTTATGTTTGATTTTAACCATGCTTTTTGCTAAACCTAAATGATAATACACTTTTCATATAACGAAAGCTACGACTGACTGAAACAGCGTGCTTTATCAGAGAACAGCAGCATAGCAACCTAGATTTGAAAGTTTTGCTCCGGAATTTTGACAAATTTAACCCAAATTGGAAGTTCCCTGTGACTCAGAGAAACGAAATGAAAAAGAGCTATTTTGTCTGCGGTCAGGTCAACATGGCTATCTGGAGGCCATTGTTAACAACAGAACAAAGGAAGTGTTAAAACTGTACTAAACTTTACAAAACGGCAAGCTTAATTACGTAGCGAGATAAACAAATTCTCAAGCTAGCGAATGCTTCAAAAATATATGGGTATTGACCAAGTGTGAAGTCAAGATGGCTGGATATTGTCCAAGTTCTTTTTTGTGTGTTTATGGACTGAGACGGAGTCGAGGTCCGTAAACTCGCAAAAAAAGAACGAGGCCAATATCCACCCATCTTGACCGAACAAGCTTGGTCAATAAAGAATTTATTATATGGCTTTCGGGGAAAATTTTTCCTGCGGGATACAGTGGGTAGTCCCGAGCGTGCAAGAGAGCTCCATCTTGCCCGCTCGGCTAGCCAATCACAGCGCGCGATTTGGTTCATCTTGCCCGCTCACGGGGCTAGCCAAATAATAAAAGACATTATATTTGTTACAAAGGGAGAAATTCAACGTAAGGGTTAAAACGACAGAAAACACCACTTAAGATGCCTCTGTTTATGATGCGAGGTTTTAATGTTTTATTTGTAAAATGGTCAAAGAATGTAGCAACGCTCGTTCGCTACACAATGGCGATCTCCGGTCATCTCAGCGAAGTCAGAAACTCATCAATTACAACGCTCACCAAACCACTGCTGTGATATCCTCTCTTTTACTCGGAGTAGAACCAACGGGAGCAGTTTAGTCTTTCCAATTTTGATGCTAGTTCGGGCAATCTTGCTGCAAGCGGCTCCGAGCAGTAAGTTTAAATAACTGTAGCTCATTTCAAATACAGCTTCTTAGCATCTCGTATTTTCATCCACTAGCTTGGAACTCTTTGTTTTGTAACATGACGAGCTTTAGCCTGTTCCAAGCTCTCGGTCAGTGAGGACGATCGAAAAAGGGAGCGGGCGACAAGCGGGATCAGCGGCGAGCGGGATCCGGGAGAGAAAAGGAGAGGACCGCGGTGTTTATGCTGAGCATCTGGTATTCATCGAGAGCGTAACCATGGTTCCACGAGATCCACTCGTCCAATTACCGTCCACGAAAGAACAGCCATATGCAAGAGCCAATTACAACCTATTATAGAAACCCCTGGTAACTCGCGGGGGGCGGAACAAGCTTTTGGTCGCTAATTCGCAGACGGACTATACCGGGGTTTAGTTTGTCTGCAACGCAGGCTATTTTCAAGGCGGACTTATCGAAGGAATGTTGAAAACGTTTATAGCTAATATACGCGATTTCTACGCTGTTGTGTTTGGTGGCGAGCGAAGGGGGAGGAGGTGTATTGAGTGGATCCCCAACCCCCTTTTGAAGAAGGAAAAAAAAAAGAAAAAAAAAATACTAGACGCATATTTGCGTTCACTCGGGCTTTATGTTGGGGAGAAACTCTGGTTTTGTTGCACGTAGTTTGGCAAGTATTTTTTTGTAATTATGGTTTATCTTGTAACTATTTCTGTATCGGTATGTTGAAAATGCAGGGTTATTACTTATGTATACAAGTTGAAACATAGTTGTTATGTAGGCTGAAGACATGTTCCTGGGCTGGGTTGGGGGGAGATAATGCATTTCATATATTATGGGCTATTGTTTCAAACATTTTACTAGCAACCATTTATTTCATTATTATTTTTTTTTGAGTTTCTACTTGAGTAAATTCTCTTGCTGGTTTAGAGAATTGTAGCGGGTTAAGGCTGATTTCCAGTCCGTACTGCGCACTCTCGAGGGTTTTTTTTTTGCTTCATGTAAGATATCACAAAATGTAACCATTTTGCAACTACTTACATGAGGTAAATTCAAAGTTTAAAAAGCAACCCCAGGCCCGTAACCAGGATTTTATGTGGGGGCGGGGGATGGGGGGGGGGGGGGGGGGGGTGTTAACGACGCCAAAGTGGACCAAACTACCGAAATGTATTTTTTATTGTCTGATCCGTTTATTTAGGAAAGTAGCAATACATGAGAAATTGAAACGACAAAGTACACGGTAGGAACTGAATATTACTGAATATTGTTATATTGTCGAATGCAACTGTTTGAATTAAGTTATAAAAGACTTATTTCACGATGTAAAATGATACATCAAAATACTGCGGAAGTAACACCTCAGAATAGTCCCGAGCTCCAATCTCCGTGGGTGTTTGGTGACAAACAGATTTACCACCTCATCCAAAAAAATTTTAACTTGATCATGTATGTGCGTTAGTGCGAAGGGCGACAGCCTTTCCTGGCCCATGTATGCTCTGCTATATGTATGCAGCCGCCTTAAAGAACTAGCACTTCTTTCACATTCACATTGTCGTCTTTTTGCCTTTTCTTGAAGCTTATTCCAGTTTATGAAAGGCTTGTTAACAAAAGCACCCTTGTCTTTCCTGCAATGCATAGGTATTATAAAAGCACAGCGTTTACAGAATACTCCGATGATCTACTGAAGGGCTGTAGACCATCCACCAGTACTCACTGAGGTATCGTAACTGAAACCCTCTTCGGCACGGATGAAGAAATCGCGTTGGAAACTTGTAGTTAATTGATGGCACAAAAAACGAACATCAAACCAAGGCATGATGTTATTTATGTCGATAAATTGACCTATTGTAAGCAAGGCACATATTTGTTGATTCGATGGTGGTCTGTCATGTGACATAACAGCCAATCATGTTAAAGAGTGTTATCTGTCCGCCAGTATAAAAGACTGGTCACATTCTCAAATATGTCCTCTTGCTTTCTCCAAATGACTTTTAATCCAGCTCTACTTCTGACCAACTGGCAGATTGTTTGTGGAAGAGAAAAATTTCTCAGAAGTCGACGAAAACTTTCCGATGTTATTTATTTCTTGTTGCATCATTGGTTCTAAGTGATGCCGCATTACATTGTTATCAGTATACTCAGGTACTGGAGCTTGCGAAGTCTCTGCAATTTTATAAACAATGCAGAATTGTTAAGAAAATACACATCGGCTTTTCATAGAATATTGTCATGACATCAAGAAATGACGATAAGAGACCCTAAGAAACACAAAATGTATTTGCCCTTTTTGTGTTTGGAAATCTTCTATTTTAATGGTTTGGGATGCCTGTGGATTGCTGCTTTAGATTAATCCTCCCAGTCGCTCTCGTATTTGTTACTCTGTGTTCCCTCATTGGCTGTTCATTATTAAGCAAGTTTGTTTCATATTGAGGAATAGCGACTAAATCTTAGAGCATAATAATTGGATCAAAACTGGTGGACTTTGCGAAAATAAGTATGATTTACCATCTATATCTCGCTGCAAAACTGTAGTTAACTGAGCTAGATCTGAACTCGTGGTTTCAGCTGGGCTGTCATCGCAGACTGCACTGTCATTGTCAGCGTCTGATGGCTCTTGACGGGGTACTTTACTGACCCATGTATCGAGAGACTAACAAGATTTAGCTGTAGCCTTCCTCTTTCTATTTTCCTGTTCTCTCCTACCCATAACGTACTACAGAAAGACTAATTTTGCATCTTCGGTCGTTCATGCGCTCGTACAAATAAAGAATACTACCCAACGCGTAAGAAAAGGTGTGTGACAAATATCGTGAGATCTCTCCCTTGTCATTGGCTCACTCGTGTAAACTCCCGTGCAAGGCGTGTGCACGTTAATTTCATTATTCAAATTAGATAGGCTCGGACATCTGTGCGCTCATTGAAATGTTCTGAATGGCTCGGGCTACTAAAGTGCAGCTCGGTTTAGTTTCCCAGTGAATACATTACTGCTTTTCCCGTTCTTTGATTTTGTTTAAATATTGCTATTAAGTTTTAAACTTCAGTTTAACCGATTGTACTCCTTAATTTGGAAATTGAGAATCAAAATGCGGACCTTTGGGGCCTGTGAGGAGGTGCGAACGCACCCCGTGCACCCCCCCCCCCCTGGTTTCGGGCCTGAACCCCTATTATGGATCCGAAGCGGTCGAAGCTTAATACTTCGTTCTTTCTTATATCACTTCATGAAACAACTTCCCAGCTGTAAAAATCAATGAAGCTGTTGGAAAAAGAATTTGAAAGGTTTCAAAGATAGGGTATGTGGTTCCTAATGAATAACCGATTCGCATTCCATCGAGTGCGCTGTTTATAATGTTTATAAACATAGGGTTCTGAGACTGCGTAGTACGGACCTGGTTTAGTTTCCCAGTGAATACATTACTGCTTTTCCCGTTCTTTGATTTTGTTTAAATATTGCTATTAAGTTTTAAACTTCAGTTTAACCGACTGTACTCCTTAATTTGGAAATTGAGAATCAAAATGCGGACCTTTGGGGCCTGTGAGGAGGTGCGAACGCACCCCGTGCACCCCCCCCCCCCTGGTTTCGGGCCTGAACCCCTATTATGGATCCGAAGCGGTCGAAGCTTAATACTTCAAGTTCAAGTTCAAGTTCAAGTTCATTTATTTACACTTATTCAGTTACAATATAACAACAATAAAGAATAAAAAAGAAGTAAAAAACAGAGCTGATTATACATTGAGCTAAACATAACAATCTTTCTTATATCACTTCATGAAACAACTTCCCAGCTGTAAAAATCAATGAAGCTGTTGGAAAAAGAATTTGAAAGGTTTCAAAGATAGGGTATGTGGTTCCTAATGAATAACCGATTCGCATTCCATCGAGTGCGCTGTTTATAATGTTTATAAACATAGGGTTCTGAGACTGCGTAGTACGGACTGGAAATCATCTTTAACAGATGATTCTAGGTTGAGGTTGCTGGTATCATCAACATGTTAAAGTGTTAGGGCGATTACACTTTTTAACTTTGAAACTGACCAAATGCTGTTATTTCTTATCAGGAATAGAATTGTAAAAGTCATTGGTCAAGGTTATTAGCATTTGAACTATGAATATTTTGGGTTGAGGATGTTTTTCATGATCCCTTGCAATATATTATGGCCTATTTTGTACAATTAGTCTCCAATTTGGTTGTTTGGATTTGGAGTTACAGGGCTAGTACACCTCAGTTTAAGTAGTTTTTTATTGGTTAGAGTGATTGTGTGTAATAGTTGGCTGTGAAGTTTGAGTCTTTTGTCTTCTTTTGTTCTTTATCAACTAGTGCAGAGTGAATAGTGTTTTTTCTTCTATGGGCATCTAAGAAATTGTCATCCATCATGAATAATAAAAATA